>PVIR01003287.1:0-79676 GCA_004026965.1 Petromus typicus
TGCTCAACAATAATCTTCCTGAAGGCTCTAGCGTTTTCTATGGGTGACCCCAGGAATCAATTTCTAGTCTACCATGCAGTAAGAGAGGCAGAGAAGGCACTCATACTTTTTAGCCACTTAGATTTGGGAATAACTTGAATTCATTCATAAATGAGAACGAGTCACATGGTACTTGGAAATAGAATCTGGCCTGGCTGTCCTTCTCCAAACAGCTGTGTATTCCAGGAGGGAAACACAGGTAACTGGTGGACAGGTTATGTGATCTGTGTAGTGTTCTTTAATGCGAGTGACAGAAACTGACCCTGTGGAACTTCAGTAGTAAAATGAATTTGTTAGCAGAATATGAGGTGATAACAGAAACCTATAGGAACATGTTTGGGATGAGTTCGTAGAAAATCTCTGAAGGTTTTGTCAAAATGGCGCTGCCAAAGTGATGAAGCAGACTTGTTGATTGTTGGGTACCTCTGGGAAGTATTTGAGCTGCCAGGAGGAGCATTTTGCTGGCGCAGCTCAGGCCTGGCCTGTCCCCCCAGTGGAGGTAATTCCTCCAGGGGACAAGACATTCAGTAGCTGGAGAGAATGGAAGGTGAAAGCAGTGGCCCAAACATGAATGTCCCCACTGAGTCTTCCACAGTGAGCACCGATTTTAAGGGACAAAGGGAAAATCAAGCCAACTTCTTTATCACGAACATCACTCTTTGCCAAGTTTGCTGGATATCAGATTGGAAACTGTAGTGTTTTAGAATACCACAGATTTCTGCCAAGTCAATAAAGGTAGCAACTGCTTTACTCATCATATATTCCCTTTCTTATTGCTGTTCTTCAGAGACAATATATCATTTTATTTATTTTTTAATTTACTTGTTTGTGGTGCATAATGTTTACATTCTCTGTGTGGAGTTGGTATCTGTGCATAACACATTTTAATTCTTTTTTCACCCTTTGCCTCTGTTTCCTCTGTCTTTTGATCCCTTTCCTTTTGGAGAAAGACCTATCTCCCTACATCCTGGAGAGACAGTATATTGTCAGCATCCCTGACCATGAGGCTTGGACCTCCCTGGTACCCAGTATTGTCATGACTTTGTCTTTCATGTGCTGACGTTAGAGAGACACAAGAGACCACACCTTATACTGCCAAGAAATGGAGGGAGCAGAGTGTATACTGTGCACATTAGTCAGACTGAAGAGATACGGCATTTTAGACAGATGGTGGATCCTTTGAGGTATGTCTGGAATTTACCTTAAACATGATCACGCCTGTGACATGTGAGAACTTCAGGTGCAGTCAGCGCCAGTTCATCGGACGTCATAGAAAATGGGTTTTTCCCATCTTTGCCCCGCCAGCAATCTTCCTTCCCTGCCTTTCTGACTGACTCCCTTACTCTTTTATTCTCTCTTCTCCCCTCCCCTGCGCTTCTCTCTTCCCCTCCACTCCCTCCCCTCTCCGTTTAACTCTTAGCTGGTGGTAACAAATGCTCAAAGGCAGAGAATTGAGGTTGTTGTTTCACTGGAGGCTAGGACAGTTTCTGGAAAGCCACTACCATTGTCCTTCTTGGGTCGTAGGTCTCCTGTTTCCAGGGCAAGGAGGCGCTTTATTAGGCCTGTTGTGTCACAGGAATGCCTTTGTGGTGGGGAAGTGGGACCACGTGCCTGACAGGCCACCATGAGAGCAGCCCCATTTTTGTCGCATACTAAGTGACAAACAGAGCTGAATTCCTGTGTTATCTCATCAAAACCAACCAACAAACCCCCAAACTAAATTATATAAAGCAGTTGGGACTTTCTTATTTCTCCTGATTTTGTGGGTCTCCTGGGAGGTTCCTCAGGTCTGCAGGGACTGCTGATCTCTGTGGAGAGTTGGCCGCTCGGCTGGGCTGGACACCTGGGCGGGTCTCTTAAACTGCCATCGGCAGCCGCGTGAATTGCTCAGTGGAGCAAGGCATCTGCTCCTGTGTCCTCTTATCCTCCTGGAGATTCTCTGGGCTGCTTCCCATGGTGACCTAGGCTTCCGGAGATGGAAGGCGCACTCCCGTGCAGGCTTCCCCTTCTGTTACAGGGCTCAAGGAAGTCAGAAGACCAAGATTCAACGAATAGGAGGAGGAACTTCATCTTCGGGGCTTGCCCAGTGGGGTGGGGGAGAATCTCAGCCACTTTTGCAATCAACAAATGTAGTTCTCTTTCTCCCTCCTTCGGCTCCTCCCACACTTGCCTTTGTGCTGTCTGTAAGTGAACTCATGGGTCCACCACAACTTGATGATAGTCTTCTTTTTTTTTTTTTTTTTTTTTTAATTTTCAGTTCAAGTATGATAGAGGGAGGAAGAGCGAGAAGGAGGGAGGACTGTGAACGTGAGCCACTTCTCCCTCTGTATGGGTTCCTTACCTCGATCAAGTGCTTGTAACTAATCCAATTTTTGAACGAATGTGGTGAGGGCATAGGTGGGGTCTTGTGTAAGTAGGACTATGCTGTTCATGGGACACAAACGGAATTCATAGACAATCCGGAGAATTTTGGGCAAGCACCTGAATCCAAAGTCATTTTACTTCAACTCCATATTCTATCTTGTATTGTTATGTAACCCTAATATATATGAGGACATATATTAAGGCTTAGCACATGGTAGCAATGAAATCAATCCCAGCTGGGCTGTCTGCTTCCAATGATTAGGAATCACGTTTCATTTTTTCTTGTATATGTATTGAGACATTGACTCAGTGCTTACCATACTCTGCAGTTTTTTGTTTTTTTTTTTTTTAATTTAGTTTTTTTGAAACAGAGTCTTTCTTTGTAGTTTAGGCTGGTCCTGAACTCAGCCTCTAACTCAGCAGTCCTCCTGCCTCTGCCTCCTGAGTGCAGGGATTACAAGCATGAGCCACCACGCCTGGCATTGTGGTATGCGGTGCTGGTGGGCGTGAGTCACCACACCCGGCATTGTTGTATGCGGTTACTGGGATGGAACTTGGGCATTTGCACTTGCAAGGCAGGTGCTCAGATCCACTGAGCTAAATCCCTGGCCAGAAAACTAATTCTTGACAGTGTTTGGATAAGAAATGATGATATTCTGGAATGAAAATATAATGCCTTTAGGACATTTTCCTTCCTTGTCATACTATAACTTCTTAGTTATATCTCCTTCTTTTTTCAAAATTAGATAACAGAATTTGCATATTTCATTTCTGAATTATCCATGGTAAAAGAAAAAGGAAAATGATGAGGGCGGGGAGAATGAAAGGATATATTTAATTGATATCAAGAGATAATTCCCCAGCTTCATTACTTTATTTCATCCATTGATTTTAAGCCATAGCCTACCTGATCTTTTATCAAAATGGCAAGAAAAAGCTCAGAACACTGTTGTGATTTATAGCTCTTTATTTCAAAGTGAACTGGCTTTTAAAGGTTCACAGTGATCTCAAAGCAGCTCACCAGGAAGAAGGACAGATGAGGACACGAGAATTTAACATGAAATATTCAGAGCAGGAAATTCTCAGGCTGTCAGCTGAGAGCCCCTGTAACTCCCACTGCTTTTTATAGCCCTTTCAATGAAATAGATGCTAAACAACGAATCAGCTAACAGCTGAATGGAACCAGGACAGGACATGCGACAACAGCGGCAGTCAATGCGACGTTAGGAAAAGCAGCCATCCAGAGCGCACAGGTGGCCCCTGCTCAGGACTTAGAGCTATAGAAGGATCTAAAAAATTGTCCACCATAGTGACTATCACAGTGGCTTCACTCAAATGGACTTCGTGCTGTCCTCAGGTTAGCTAAACTGTGGACAGATTTCATCTTAATTTCAGGTTCTTTTTCTATTATCTCCATTTTTTCCTGTATTGGAACATTTTGGATACACATCATGATCACATTCAACATCAAGGGTTTGTGTCTGTACATGATACATCTTGATTCTCATTTTCCCCATTTCCCTGCCTCCCTACCACCTGACCCCCTATATACATAAGCTTTATTTTCTTTTTTTTTTTTGTTTTTACCATCAAGTTTTTTCCCCCTTCTTTACTTTCCCCTACCCTACTTTCCCTTTTCCCTTTGAACATTTTGCTCCTCTTTCACAATACCTAGCACATATTCCGGACTCTTTCAGTTTCTCATACTAGAGAAATGATATGGTATTTAAACATCTTTTGTCCTATTTATTTCCCTTATGAATATGTCCTCAAGGTATATCCGTTTAGGTATAAGTGTCTATAATTTATGATTCTTTATGACTGAATAATGCTCCATTTTATAAAAATCAACATTTTCCTTTTTTATTAAAATCTTTATTGGTACATTACATATACACATCATAATTGCACTCCACAATGAGGATTTGTACCAATATAAGACACAACTTAATTCTCATTTTTTCCCATAGCCCTACCCACCCTACCATGCCCCTTATATACATAAAATTTGTTTCCTTTCTTTTTTGTTATAATCTCATTATTTTCCCCCTTCACCCTATTTCACTTTGAGTATTTTCTATTTTGTAATATATAACATAAAACTCTAGGACTCACTTACATCTTTATTTTCTTAAACCAGAGAAAAGATGTGATATTTACCTATCTGTGACCTATTTATTTCACTTATAAGGGAGGATATCCTCAAGGTATGTCCATTTAAGTATAAATGATTCAGACTTATCATTTTTATGGCAGAGTAATACTCCATTCTGTAGAAGAACCACAGCTCTTTTATTCAGTCTCCAGTTGATGGACACTTGGGTTGTTTCCAAGATGTAGCAATCACAAACTGAGCTGCTATAAACATGGATGCACATATGTCATTGTGATATGAGTCTTTTAATTCTTTTGTGTATATACCTAGCAGGGCAATGGCTGGGTAAAATGGGACCTCCAATCCTAGCTTTTTGAGGAATCTCCAAACTGGTCTCCACAGGGGTTGTATGAGTCTACAGTCCCTCCAACAGTGGAGAAGGGTGCCTTCTTCTCTGCAGCCTCGCCAACATTTGTTTCTGGCTGATTCTGAAATGGCAGCCATTGTTTGTGGAGTGAGATGAAATCTCAGTGTTGTTTTCATCTGTATCTCTCAAATGACTAATGATGTTGGGCACTTCTTCATATGCTTCTTAGCTGCTCTTACTTCTTCCTCTGAAAAATATCTGTTCATTTCAGATGCCCATTTTTGAACTGGGTCATTACATTTGGGTGGCTGATTTTTTTTAGCTCTTTATATATTCTAGATAGTAGCCCTTTGTCTGAGGAACAGCTGGTAAAGATTTTTTCCCACATTGTTAGTTGCCTTTTTGCTCTGTTGGTGGTTTCCTTTGCTGTACAGAAGCTTTTTAAAAGAATGAGGTAACATTTTCTTTATCCAGTCTCCACTTGATGGGCATTTGGGCTGTTTCCAAGATTTAGCTATCACAAACTGAGCTGCTATATGCATGGGTGTATATATATCACTCTGGTATGATTCTTTTAATTCTTTCATGTATATCCCTAGCAGAGAAAAAGCAGGGTCAAATAGGACCTCTAATCCTAGTTTTCTGAGGAATCTTCATACTGATCTCCACAGTGGTTGCACCAGTCTGCACTCCTACCAACAGTGAAGAAGGGTTCCTTTCTCCCTACAGCTCTACCAGCATTTGTTATTGGTGGGTTTCTTGATAGCAGCCGTTCTTGCTAGAATGATATGAGATCTCAGTGTTGTTTTCATAATCCTTTTCCATAGAGCATTTCCTTTAGAGATTTTGAGAGTGTAAATCTCTTTTTCCTGCCCTTTTATGATTTATGTAAATGTGTTCCATGCTCTTCTCCCTTTTGCAACACAAGGATGATTTGGTGGTGAATCTGAGAACCATCTCTTTAAAATGAAAGTATCAAGTTACACAGAGCCTTTATCTTTCAGTTGTAGTAGAAGGGCAGGGTCCTACTAAGAAACTTGCTTTTCTCCAGTTTTAGAGAACTAAGTCATATTATGTAAAGAAGAGAATAGTTGCATTTCCTTCAGAAAATGCCAGTTAGCAAGCAATGATGACCTAGGATCTCTCTCAGCTTAATTCTTCAAAAATCAAATAATAAAAAAAAATTCAACTCTCCCACCCCTTGGCACATCTTGTCTTTCGGGAACTGGGGACCCAGACTTTCCCTACAGGCTCCCTGTGCTACTGACAGCTGTGTGCTGATCACCTCCTGTGGAGTTTTGTTTTTAATGAGGCAAACCAGGGAGTGTAGTGAGTGTAACTGCTCACTTAAAGAGATGAATTGGAAACAAAAGCAAGCTGAACAAGCACTGGGAACAGTCCCATATATAGGAAAAGAACACAGAGCAGAGTCACCCAGTACTGTTTATGACAGAACAAAGTATTGGGACAAACAGTATTTATTTGGAGAAAATACTTATGGACATAGAAGGACCAGATCTTTTGATAGCACACATGCCGACATACATATGAGAGCATGATATAATTGTAGCTATTTACTGATGAGGTTTCGTTGCCTGGATATTAATGCTGCAAATTGAATAATTTGGAGCTATGAAAAACATATTGAGCAGCCTTTTGTTAATGCCACTGGCTTCACTCTTACTATAGAAAAAGTTCTGTCCTTCCACATTGATCAGCCCTCAACGTTAGAGCACGCAGAAGGCCAGTGTGATCTGATCTTCTTCTCTCCTCTTTCTCTCCTCCAGCTCAAGTCCTTGCATTTTAGTTTGCTGTACTTCAGACACTTTTCCTCTTCTGCCTTCTACCTCAATCTCTTACCCACTTCAGAGACTTCAGTTACTTATTTTTTAAATTAAAACAGCCTCTGCTGGATTATTTTCTGCTATTATAACTTTTGTGAGAAACACAGAATTAAATGACTGTAGGGGAAAAATGAAGAGAAAGAAGGAGGACAAAGGACAGCAGAAACAGAGGAAGATTGGCTGTGATGCTAATCTTGAAATTGACCAAAGTTTCAGATTAGGACAGAAGAGGGTGGAGGCAATTGGAGAGAAGCATATACAAAGACCAGCGAGAGTATCAATATACAAAGAGATGGCTGGTTTTAGAAGCTGTCAAGACATTGTTCAAAGTGGCCTATCATCAGTGGGCTCTATAAGGTTTATAAATATTTAAAAAAAGAAAATTTGACATTATCTGGCTGCTGCCTCTGCTAGGTGTGAGTCAGCTTATGAGGAAAGGGTCAGTCTTGGTAACTGCCTTTTATCACCTTGGCCTTGGATGGCTAATAGGACCACTATCAGATCATCTGCAGAGGAATGTAGGAAACCTAATGACAAGGTAATTGGGAGTAGGGAACCCAAAGACAGGAATGGTCTACATAAAAAGTGATAACCAGGAGAACAAACTAGATTCCTAAAACATCCATGCTGAGGATAAGGAAGGACAATTAAATCAAAACTATAACAACAGCAACACTCTTGGCTCATCCAGTCGAATTAGGGGCCCAATGAGGGGTCCTCACCACTCGCCACCATGGTTAAGCTTTCCACTGGCTCTCTAGCATGGGTATTATTATCCAGTTGGCCCTGGATTTCTATCCTGAGAGAAAACAGTCTTCTGAATTTGTCCTAGTTCCTAGAGTCCATGGGTCCTGAGTTAAGTCTGGCTTATGTCCATCATTGATGGCAAGGGCAGACAGGAGGGATCCCAGTCACGAGAAAAGCAATTGGGGAGTCTCTGTGAGATCCGGGTACCAAAAAAAAGGGAAAAGAACCTGTAACTAATGCCTTTGACGTCAATGCAAAATGTGGCCTTAAATCTAAAGTCAGATTACTCTGCTTTATCTTTACTCTGCTAAATTAACCTCTTTGAGTAGATAAGCCATGTTTTTCTTTTTATTACAACTTGTCTTTCATTTGCTCTGTACATGATCATATTAAGATGTACTGGATTTTGATAATTTTGAGAACAGCTGGCAGGCAGCTTGGCTTTCCAAGACTTTTCCTTCAATTACCGGCTCAGTCTTTTACAAAGCACACATTGTGCAGCCACCAGGATCAGGGACAACCTGTCATATGTAAAGAAAATACAAGATCTCATCCATTTTATTAAAGTTAGGTTTTTGCTAGAAAACAGATTAACTAATAAAACCCTAACTTATGCAGTGATACACTATATGTAATAGAGCTTCTGAAGTGAAATAATGAACGAAGTCAGGGAGGCTTCTAAGGAACTTGGAGTACAGCGTGGGCCACAAGATTCATGGGGAAAATTGCACAGAAAAGCGAGCAGAAGAGGTGGAAGGTTGACTCTGGGGCTCAGAGGTTCCTCTTGCCTGGTGGATTGAAATATTGTTTCCAGTTAAATACTGACTCAAGGGTGCTGTGGCTCAAGGAAAACCTAGTGCTCAGTTCTACAATGGTAAATGTGTTTCTCAGCACAGTGTTCAAGCTGAAAGCAACAATGATTTAGCATAAGAGTTGAAGCCTATTTGCCATTCTAATTGGTAACTTTTATGAATTTTCTTTAAAGACCTCAGCAATAGAGATTTATATGTGGGAAATGGAGAAATAAAAGAAACTCTTCTTTTTGAGAAAAGATTTGTCTCACCGATCCTTATTTTGTTTTACTGTTCTACTTCCACTAAGGAAAAGCAGCAAGGAGTGTACCCAGGTTGAAGTAGACACCTACATTGGAAAAAGTGGCACCTACCTTCTACCTTAATTCATTAATGCATTGAAGAGTTAAAGGCTGTGCTGTTGGTAAGTCAGTAGGGTCCTTATGCTACAGAAAAGAGTGTATGTGTGACACAAACTGGCTTGTGGAATCACTGGATGAGGTTCTGGCTGAGGTTAGTGTGTAGGATAAAGCATTCCTGAGAAAACAATTTAACTTTGGGATGTGCTGGTACAGAGGCCAAGAGACCAAGTCATCTTTTATTTTTGGTCCCCTGTTGTAATTCTGTAAAAAGCCTTCCTTCTCATGTTCCTGTCTCCTAAGAATTTTAACAAAATATTTTAAGAATGCTTACAAAAATTACTTTTAGCTACTGGGCTTTAGGAAGAATTTGATATGATAAGAGCCAATCAACTTTGGTCTGCTGCTAGCTCGTGTCCAAAAGGAACTCGAATTATTGGGCACATCAAACTAATATTTGGGTCAAAATTTCATTGAATAAATTGAATTTTACCTGTTTTTATTTATATTATACTCGAGCAAATATGCAACATAAGTATTGTATATTCATAATGATGCAAGTGGTAGTAACATAAATTATAATTGGTTATGATTGCTTTCCTTTGGAGAATACAAAGTAGAAAAATAACATTAGAACAGTCTGCACATACTCCACAACAGTTTTTAGCATCAGCCAAGTCTAAATCTAAAGAAAAGATTGTCCTCATGAAATTCATTATGAGAAAAATAAAAAGATAAATTAACTTCAGTTGGTAAATTATAGGCATCAAGTTCTACCTACCCTCTGGATATGTATCTATCATCAGATACATAACTTTTGAATCAAATTGTTGATTATTAGTTAACTCAAGAGCTGCAGTAATGTTTTGTGATGTTCTGTATAAAACCAGGCTTCTGAATGCAGGAGCTGCTGTTTCCTCCTCTTTGAACCCTTCCAGCACCTGGTAGAGTACTTTGGACCATAGAATTAAGGGGTCCTCATCTACTATTTCCTTCCATAAAGTCTCCCTTACATTTAATCACATTATAAATTTGAGCAGAATATATTGGCATACAGTGGTGCGGATGCAGAGTTCACCAGTTCAAAGTAATATAAGGAATATTGACAGTTGAGAATATTGATTCCTGATAACAGCTAAAACTAAGAATTTAAAACTAATTTATTTTAGACAACTGTATTTACTTCCCTTTCTCATGAATATGTCAATCACTGTTAAGTCAAATAAACATGATTGAGAGCGTAGGTCACACCTAGTTGTACTGGTACTGATTAAGGTTTGTTTTCAAACTCTAGTTTAGGCTTTGTTCCATCAATAATGGATAGTGCTCAGGAACATTTGGGAATTCTAGGGAAACAAATGGACTAATGGTTCAGGCTGGCAGTTTGCTTGAGTGAAGTACTCTTAGTTGGTAAATGAAATATTATAAGAGAAGCCCATTTTAGAAATAAGATTGGAGAGCCGAGGATTTAACTCAGTGGTTCTGGTGCCTGTCTTGCTAGTGCAAGGGTCTGGGTTTGATCCCCAGTAACCACATACAACAATGTTGGGTGTGGTGACTCACGCCCAGCAGCAATCAGTACCATATACCACAGTGCCAGGCATGGTGACTCACGCCTGTAATCCCAGCCCTTGGGAAGCAGAAGCAAGAGGATTGCTGTGAGTTTGAGGCTGAACTCAGGACCACCCTGAACCTACAAAATAAGACCCTGTATCCAAAAAAAAAAAAAAAAAAGAAATAAGATTGGAGAGCTGGTAAATAAATGCATCATCATAATGTGATCTGAAAACAGTATTTCTGCCCTCTTTTTTTTCTGTGTGAAGTCTGAGCCTAATCATTATTTGATAAATGCATACAGTATATGAGTGAACTGTTTTGGACTCTTGAGATAGAACAGTGAGCGATATGTGATTCCCCTGAAGCCTTCATTTTGGTGGTATTGGAGCAGATGATTAGAAATGTACCTAGATAGATAATTTCAGATAATGATTAGAATATGTGATAAAATGAGTTAGTCAGCAGAGGTTCCCTACTTAGGGGAGGTCCTCTCTGTGAGAAGGTTGCCTTTGAGATAATTTATTACTGTCAATGGTGAGTGTAATTATTTGGAGCAAGAAGATTCTGGGTAGGAGGATAGCATATAGAAGGACCCAGGGCTGAAACCCTTACAGTTAGTTCACAGGGTAGCATGGTTGGAGTGTGCTGAGCTGGGTGCAGGTGAGGCTGGGGACTGTAGGCTTTGATAGTGAAACACGAACTTCAGTGGGAAATCAGCAACTGCAGGCAACACTGTTGAATCACTCATGTAACACTCGTGGTCATAACTTTTAAAGTAACGTTAGAGAGTATGGTTGTTTCCTCTTCACTGAGGATTCTTGTTGATGTGGAACAATGACTTGAGGTCAAGCAGATGTGCTTTCCCCAGAGCATGACAGTGGGCGAGGGGCAGAGGAGTTGGAAATTTTGGGGTGATGTTTATAATGAAGAATCACGGAATGCAGGATAGGTAAAGAGGGCTGATGTTTTGCTTGTGTCCTCTTCAACCTGTGGATGAGGAAGGAATTCCTGTCCCAGGGTGATGGGAATGGCTGATCAAATGGCATAATCTTAGACAGAAGAGATTGACAACAGTTTATTCATCACATCTCTGATAGCCTAAGAAAGGTCATCATGCCAGGGTATATAGGGTTAAACTGGGAACAGCATAATCAACCTGGGTTGTTTATTGGTTTGAGTAATTCTGAGGGCTCACAGCTTATAACTGAGCTGTCAGGAGTAGGCAGGAGCTGCTCTTGTCCCCATGATGTGGAGTGCTGTTGGTGAGAGGGCTTACCTATACTAGGAGAACGGGAGAGGAGTTGCACTTGCGCTGTTCAGAGTTGTCCAGATTGCTCCCAGCTGTCAAAGCCACACATAATGTTGCATCTAAATGTCAGGCCTTGGAGTACAGCCGGGAAGATAAAGGGCGAGAGGTGGAGCAGTGAGGAAGTGGGTTGGAGATCTCCATATGCTTGAAGAATTACTGGAATGGGACTAACAGAAAAAGATTTGGTGGGAGGTTCAAACATGTTGGTCAGAGTAGGATGCTTGGAATTGTCATCCCAGAGGGACTGCAGATGTTGGGACAGCACAAAGGGCGTGGCCTTGCTGGTGGGTGGATGAAATAGAATTGGTTGGTGGAAGAGGGTGATGTGCGATGATGGATGACCTTTGAGAGTTTTGGTCCTGGTGGTGACAGAATCTCGAGGCACAATGGGGTTAATTTAAGGATCATTTTGAGGGAGGGAACCACCTGGGCCACGATTCTGAGTATTCACCAAGGAGTGTGAGGTCACTAGCAACTGTTTGGTCCAGGAGGCAGGATGCTCTCGAGGGGGTCGGTGGACTGATCACTCTCACAGAGGCCAGATGGAGGTGTAATCTCAGCAGCAGCGCTGGGGACCCAGCTCACTCCTGCCAACCGCCACTGACTGGCAGTGTCTGCCATTAGGTGGCAGGTGCCAGTGTTCATCAAAATGATTTGAATCGAATGTGTCAATTAAACAGAATACAGCTATTGGGAATTTTGGAACCCCTGTCCATTCTTAGGAGTTTCTGGATTGATTAAGGAACCGATTCCTCCCTTTCTGCTCTGTTGGGTCACAGGACTCCCCTGGGTATCAGGCCCAGCCTAACTCAATTATTTAATGTGCATTTAATTTGTGTGTAGTATATGCCAGATGCTGTGTTACATGCTGAAGGTGCAGTAGAGAACAAGGCAGAAATCTTTCTTGAACATCTTTTTTTTTCTTTCAATTTGTGTATTTGGAAATTTGGGAAAAACATATTTGGTGTAATACAGTGTAGTAAGTGCCATGTTAAGGCACATATAGATGCTTAGGATGAGCATTTAACTAGGCTTAGAAAATCTTCAGGAAAGGAATAACCCCTCACCATGGTCTGACAGATGAATTGGATTCATTTGCAGGACTTGGATGAGAAGGTAAGAACTGGTTAGGATCACACAATGAGTCTGGGGGTGAGGAAGTACCACCTATCCCATGTCTCTTCTGCTCTACTCTCCTGACATCCTTAAAAGCACATATCACATTCATCTATGGAATGATTTGAGAATGTTTTATTGCTGTTTATTTAATGCACGTCCTGTATGTCCATTAACTCTTGGGCTCTATCCTTTCTGTTTTTTTTTTTTCAAGCAGTGCAGAACTGAGCATGTACTAAATGCTGAGGTAGACAACTTCTCTGATGCTAGAAATGAGCACGTGCTCTTAAGAAAATAGCAGCACTAACAGGAAATAAAAGTACCTCAAACATGAAAGAATAGATCTTTAAAAAGAAAAACCATTGGCACAAACCCATTCATAGATACACACTCTTAGAGTTTGTGTGAGTTGCAGTTTCTTGCAGTTTTAAGGAACGAAAAGAAAGCGGGGTGCAGTAGTGTCCATCTGTAATCCAGCATTTAGAGAGGCTAGGGCAGGAAGACTGCAAGCTTGAGTCTCTCATGGCAACTAGAGAGACCTTCTCTCCAAATAAGAAATGCTAGGGATGTTGCCCAGTGACTGTGTGGCCTTGGGCTGGATCCCAAGCCTGAGGCCAAACCACCTACCCAACCAACCAACCAACTCACCAACCACAAAATCCCAGTACCTGCTTACATTAAAGCAACTTAGCAAGAAAATAGTGACCTTAGTTTTGCAAGGTTTGAAGCATCTCTTACTGCTGGTGGCCTCTGGATATAGTAAGTGGACATTGACTTTACCTTGAGTGAACATTCTACTAAAATGCCCCAGAGGGCGGATCCACAGAAACCATGCCATGATGAACTGGTATTTGGTTTAAACCACCAAATTTGTGGCATTTTCTGTCATTGTTAATACAGAGAGGTAACTATACTCTCCCCAGGCTCTACTTTGAGGTGCATAGGAAACAATTCTTTTCTAATCGAGAGCCTGGCACATCATAAATACGTGTGTGGTAGTTGCTGAACAGTACTGACTTGACTTCAGGCAAGGCATTTCATCTAGCTAGATTTTGTTTGTTTTCATCCCTTACGTGAGAGCTTTCTGCTGGAGAGAAATTTTTACAGACTAAACTTGTGTGGAAGTGCCCAGGAGTTCCTAAAAAACCAAACATTAGGAACCAACCACCGTTATGAACTTGAAAGATGTTTCCAAAGTAGAAATTGCCAAGGTCAACACGAATCCTCCAAATACGCCTTACAGCATTTGAGGCCTTGCTCACCAAGATGTCCATGTGGGCGAGTTAGGTAAGTTAACTGGGGGATTTTTCTGATGTTGTTATTTTGTTTTTGGAGGGAACGAAAGTCAGAATAAAGCACTGTTCTATGAATATTTAATAATGGATTATCATGTATTTCAGAATATAGAGCCATATTCAAAAGGCAAATGAAAAAATTGAGTTTTTATTAGCCAGTTAATGGTGAACAAAGAACACCCCCAAATAAAGCAGAAAGGTTATGGTATGTGTAAAAACTTTTTAAAACCATAAATTTACCAGGACAAACCACCTGGGTCAAGCTGACAGGAAGGTGTGCAGTTTGAACTGCTGAAAGTAAAATACAGTGTATCAACAAGGTGCTAATATTTCTTTATTAGGGTCTACGATTTCCAAACTAGGTTTTCAGGACCTGTGTGGACTGACTCTCATTAAGCAGTCTCCTCTTTTAGGATGAGCTTTTAGAAGTCAGAGAATTGTCACAGCTGTTCAGGAGCAGAGTTGCTGAGTTTCACAGTATTTGTTGACAATGTGCAAAGATCAGCAATAAAAGCTCTCGTGTTGGGTGGCCTTAGGTGTGGCATCCCAGCTGCAGTGAGATGGTCTTGGCCGTGTGCTCGACAGAACCCTAGGCAGCTGCCTAAAGGAGCAAGATCAACTTCCCAGCCACGCTCAGTGGCTAACTCCCTTTCTGCTGGCAGCCTGGAAGGAATGGCTTCCTTCATTTCTTCCATGGAGACCTACAGGCTGAGATAATGAGAAAGGGAACAGGAAAAGGCTCATTAAAGTCAGTGGGATTCTTTGTTGTTGCTGTTTTAAATAGGTGTGCCTATTCCAGATTCAAGAGGGCCACCCGTGGGCATCACTTCCCTCTTGACTGTTTTGTTGATTTCAACTGAGTTTTATTGGCTTATTAGTATATGCACATATCTGCAATCACATTTATCTTTGCTTTTAAAGGTTACAAGCTATTAAACATTTACCTGTGCATTTGTATGGTACTCCCCAGGTCCACAGCTCCTAAGACGCTTGTCAAAAGGGGTTACTGGACCAAAATCCTTCACATCTAGAGTTGAGCTCTTCAGTAAGTAGTGCGTGCGTGTGTGCTTGCGTTCTCTCTCTCTCTCTCTCTCTCTCTCTCTCTCTCTTCCTTTCTTGGAACATTGAAGTTCAAGCCCAAGTCCTTAACCCAGAGCACAGATCCATCTTTCCTTCCTTCCTACCATCCTTCCTTCCTCCCTTTCTTCTTCCCTCTCTCCTTCCCTCCCGCTTTCTTCAGAGTGGCAGGGATTAAATGCACAGATCTCACCCCTGTCCTTCCCAGTGGTAGAGGGAACCTGGCACCTCTAGCCTGCTAGGCCAGTGCTCTGTTCCTGAGCTGCACCCCATCTTAGCAGCCCCTGAACAGGAAGACCTGCTGTGTTCATTGTTCTACAACTAGCACTCTTATTCATACCCCTCCCAACTGATTCTGAGGGTGGAAAAGCTCTTTCCTGCTGCATGCTGCTTGAAGTCTCTTTCTGTAAATACATGGAATTTTCTTTCAGAATCCAAACATGCTGATCTCTCACTTGTGGCGCAGCACAACCTTTTGTTCATATTTAACCTTTTCTGCTCATAAGGTAAAACTATGAAATCTGCATATGGAGACCACCCTGGGTTCCCAAATGAAGTGGTCTTTCTGGCTGGTGGTCTTCAGTTTAACAGTGCTCTCTAGAGTGAAATGAATGGATTCTTTGGGCCCTCATAATTCATAATCTATAATTATGCTAGAGTCAATGTGGTTGACCCTGAACATCCCCCCCAGGGGTTCCTGGTGTGATCCTGGGGAACCTGCAGCAAACTGGGGGGCACAGCCTCTCTGTGAACCATTAAGCAAAGCAGGGCAGTGACTGGGCAGCAGCTTCACAGAACAGCTGGAGTCTGTCTTCCCAGTTGTTGGGGTCTTCCGGCTCAGTGGGAAGGCTTACGGCCCCATGCGGGGCGGTTGTCTGAAAAGCATTTCTTGTGGAAACAGGCATATGCAAAGCTGGCACTGGCTAGGCAATGTATTTTCTACAATACTTTTTTCTTAAAAGTTTTTTTTGTTTGTTTGTTTAATAGCTTAACGCATTGGGTGAGGAGCCTGTCTGCTCAGGGTGGACAGGTGGGCTCCTCTGGTGGTTTTAAAACACATTACTCTGCTGAAAATACATTACACACCTAGAGCCCTTAACTATTTCAGAAGGTGTACTTTGGCCGCAGATGGCCTCTAAGGCAATTTTTATTGTACACATTTAATGAATGTATTTAATTTATGTTGCTTCATTTACCTGGCTATCCTGTCCTTTTACACATTCTGAATACATGATCTTAGAATTAGCTTCCATTTTTATGGAAGGACTACAGCTATCTTTTCTTGTGGCTATTTACTTTATGGTTTTGGTCATAAAAATATACTCTGGGTGGAGCTGGGAGAGGTGGTGGAAGACTGGTTTGGGATAGTTGGGTTATCCAGCTGGGGAAGGGGAAGGAGTTTAGATAGTATATTAGGAGGAGTAGGGGTGATTCCACTGAGACACCAGGCATGGTGCTTGAAATCCAGTAGATGAATAAGATCAGTCGAGGTTCTGCTGATCAGAATGGCAGAATGTGAAACAAATAAGGAAACAAAGTCTTACTCAACAGGAGTTTGGGCTATGATCTACCCTCACAATGTAAGATGAAGTCGGCCTCCAAGTAACTATCAATGTCCGGCTGTATCAGGCAAAGGACGGATGGATGTATGCTTAGTGATCTCCTCCCTTTACAAGATTGTGTGTTTCTTAAGTGCAAATATTGCATCTCATCTATCTTGCACTATGCTGGCAACTAGGAGCAATCAGATACGGTCATTAAAAAAAGTGAATGGATTTGTAGAGTAGCTAATACTATTAGGTATAAGGTTCATGATAATTCTTTCTGGATTTTAATCATGGGGGCCCTCATATTACTAATAATAGTATCTTTATATAGAAATGAGAAAGTGACCACTTTTCTGACTTCTATATTATTCCAGACATAAGTAAATTGCCTTTATAAAATTAATGACATCAAAGTAATTTTTTAAAATTCAAATTTAATGTTCTGATCAAATACTGAGTATCTCATCACCTCCATTTTGAATGTGTAGTTGAAAGTTTAATATGTTGGTGCTGGATTGTGCTGTGTGTCTGGCTGTAGTTTTCATTTTCTATTAAGTACATGTTATTATATCCTGATTAGAGTACAGCAGTGATTTCATTTTTATTTTTCCAAGTGCACATTAACATCATTTAAGTATATATTCTTTTATTAAGCTGTGCAATGGGAAGGTGAAGACTAAGGGCCCTACTGATTCTTTTTTTTTAAAAAGTGGCCATAGGAAGGAACTTGGATAATATATCTGTGGGGTGAAACATTTTAATGATTTTTGCCTCCCTATGGTTTGCCTTGAATGTCAGGATTTCAAAGGAATATTAACCTTTCAAGAATTTGTAAAAGAAAGCTCCATTTTCTGTTGCTATAAAAAAGAATACCCGAGGCTGGTTGCTTTATGAAGAAAAGAGGTTTAACTCTCTTAGAGTTTTGGAGGATGAAAGGCCAAGATCTGCCTCATCTGTTGGGGATTTAATGAGAGTCCTTGGTTTGGTTATGGCATGCCAGGAGGGATCGTACACGTAGGGCGGCCATCCTTTAAAACAACCTGTTCTCAAGAGAACTGTCTCCTTCAGATTAGCCTTAATCCCTGCCAGGGCAGTGCAC
This sequence comes from Petromus typicus, assembly GCA_004026965.1. Lineage (NCBI taxonomy): Eukaryota > Metazoa > Chordata > Mammalia > Rodentia > Petromuridae > Petromus > Petromus typicus. The sequence goes on from PVIR01003287.1 coordinate 17,607, forward strand.
TCCTGACATAATCACCTTCCTTTTGAAGAACTGACTCCTTTCCCTCCTCACCATGCACTGGGAGCTAAGCTTTCCACACAAGTCTTTGGGAACCACACTCCAAACGACAGCAGCTTCCCTGTCCACGTTTGGCACAGCCTTTCAAATTCCGTAACATTCAGAAATGTAGACTAAAATGATGTGCAAACACCCCACCTGTATATTTTAAGGAAAGGAAAGAACACTTCAAATTTAGAACTCATTTCATCTCCTAGAGCGTAACCAATCATCTTGAACTTTCGGATTTGTTCCTGAAGCTTTTACTTCAATTGAGATGAAGTTGAGCAAGTGTAACAGCCTATCACTACAATGATATCAACCGTAGCTATTATAGTAAACAGTTCTCATACATTTAATGTGTTTGCATCCCAGACATTAAAGTTCAGCTCTTGAATTCCTCGAGTTTATTTTTGTTCAAAATATGCTTGAAAAACATTCCCCACCAAACATTCTTTTGCTTGATTTAAGAGTTCTTGTTATTTTCTTTTTTTTTTTTTTTTTTGAGACAGGGTCTCGCTTTGTGGTTCAGGCTGGCCCTGAGCTCAGCCTCCAACTCACATCATAGCAATCCTCCTGCCTCTGCCTCCCGAGTGCTGGGATTACAGGCGTGAGCCACCACACCCGGCACTGTGGTATGTGGTACTGATGGCTGCTGGGGTGAGTCTCCACACCCAGTATTGTAAGTGGTTACTGGGGATTGAACCCGGGCCCTTGCACTTGCAAGACAGGCGCCGGAACCACTGAGCTAACTCCCCGGCTCGAGTTCTTGTTTTTTTGTAATCTCTCCCCTTTTCTCTTCACCCTAAAAATCATTTTTTGTTTTTGCATTTGCTTGTAGATTGGAAATGTTGACTCTGCGTATTTGTCTATGAGGAAAAGGCCACATGGGTGCTGTGGCAGGCGCACTCCTTTGCACGGCAGCCTCCTCCATGTACTGACCAGAGGCGTGGGCCATGTTGGCAGCACACGTGATCTTCTGATGGCCTCTTTGGGGATAACACTTAAATTAAGCTTGCTATGGGAATGCCCCATCGCATAACCCGTAATTAGTCTGAATAACATTTTCCATTTTAAATCCTGATTTTACACGATTTACTCCTTGGCCCATAAAATTTTGTTCCAAACTTTAGACTTGGCATACCGTTTTACTATAAACAGCTTTGCCACAGCGGTAAATCATGAGCTCAGCTCTCCAGCTTGCGAGGTGAAGACCAGTCTCATGTTCACTGACAGCACAGAGCCCCACCGCCCCGTCTGGGAGAGGGAGGCAGCCCCTTGGTGCTGCTGGTTTTGCACACATGCTGCAGACCATCGGCGACAGACTCGGGTTGGGGAAGTCTCAGGATGCGTTCAGGAAGGAAGCACATACGTGATGTTCGAGAAACAGTTAAAAGACTTATCAGAGAAAAGTGAGAATAAGATGAATTGGAGAGGGAGTGTATTGCTCCGCTGGACGTGATAAGTGAGGATAGGAGGGTCTCTGAAAACTGACCTTACCCAGAAATCATAAATATATTTTCTTTCAATGAAATATGCTTGTGAGGAGTTTTAGCACCTGGTCTTGCGCACCCGCAACACACACACACACACACACACACACACACACACACACCCCATAAGGACATTGGTTAACATCCACTGAAAGAAACAAACACCCCGATTTCAAATTATTTATTTGACATGGCCAAATACTGTACTGTACCGCTGAGGTTGTCTGAGCATGGTCCTTGAGCAGCATCCATGTTACCTGGGAAGTCATTAAAAATGTGAATTTTGGGGGCCCTTACCAGACCTGCTAAGCCAGAAACTGGAGTGGGGCCCAGAAACTTGTGTTTTTATCAGCGATTGTGATACCTGTCAAAGTTTAAGGACTGCTGGCATACCGATTAGGGAAGTGGGCTCGGTCATCAGACAGGCCTGTGCTATGATTCGGGTCCTAAATGTTCCCCAAAGGCCCACGTATCAAAGGCCTGATCTCTGGTCTGCAGCAGTGTTGAGAGGTGGAGCCATGAGGAGGTGGGGCCTACAGGAAGGAAGCCGAGGTCAGTGGGAGCGTATCCTGAGGAAGCCCAGCCTCTTCTCTGTCTTGCTTCATGGCTGCCGTGGCGGGGAGGCCTCCTGTACCTCAGGCTCCTGCCGTCACATGCTGCACAGCTGTAGACACAAAGCAATAGTCAAGCTGCCCGGACAGAAGCCTCTGAAACCCCGAGTCAACGTAGATAGTCTCTAGTATTTGTTAAAATAATGCAAAACCGATGAACACAATCTGGTTTTCTTTCTTGGTGTTCTGTTGTCTGTACAAACTACTTAACCTCCTGGAGCTTCAATGTCTTTACTTGGAAAATAGTCATATTAATGATGATGATATCATAACAAGGATAAAATAACATACTTGCTTTATGGAGCTCTATATTTATTATTATATATTATATTATATATTATGGTATGTATTTATTAGCTAATGTATGGAAAGTCCTTAAAATATCATTTGGAAGATCATAAATGCTTAAGACATGATAACTATCATATTCATACAAATAGACAAGTAAAGAGAAATGGGAGAAACATTTCCAGTTTACTAAGAGACACTAGTAAAATTTCTCAATAGTTTTTCAACTTGTTAAAATAGAATTACATAGTTAACAGAACATATATAAAGTGTCAATGGGATGTGAGGAGTTTACTTGTTGAATAGCTTGTCAGAAATTTTTTAACATGTCAATGTTTATAAAATGTTTTGAAGATGAATCTTACCATAAAGTGATAAAATTACTCTTATGTGCAAGATTATGAATCTGTTATCGATTAAACAAAAATGCAGTTCTGTTATTTGCACTTACTTTTTCCTAATTTAATGCCATAGGAAATAATGAACATACCTTAAAGAATTAAATGTAACTTCAACAAAGAATTATTTTGAGTAAAAATACACTGTAGTAATAAATTTTTACTACCTTTAATTTTTGGCATGTCAAAAGTTTTGTCATTAGTACTCTAATTAAAAACAAGTGAGTTTTCACTTTGAAATTTAGAATTTATATTTAGAATTTTTATATCTTAAAAATAGCTTGAATTCTTGCTCTCCCTCTCCCTACATACACACACACACACACACACACACACACACACACACACACACACACACACATTTCTTTTCCAAGTTGAATTCTCCATCCGTCCATCCACGTGACCATCCACACACCCACCCACCTTCCCATGTATCACAGATAATACTGAAGTCTACTTTTCAAAATAACCACGTGGGATGTGCTCAGTGGTGCACACCTATGACACCAGATACTTGGGAGGCTGAGGTAGAGTATCACAATTCAAGCCCAGCCTGGGAAACTTAGTGAGGCTATCCCTCAAAATAAAAACTACAAAGGGCTGGAGATGTGGCTCTGTGGTAGCTTGCCTAGCATGTATGAAACCCTGGGTTTAATCCCTATCATCAAAATAAGAAATTAAAAAAAAAAAACCCAGAAGACTGTATAGCCACAATTGAAAAGTTTTATTCTTCTGTTGAACCTAGGTCCAAATGATGACTAATAGGAGACTGAAATTGCTTAAATTTGGAGTACAACATAATGAATATTTTCACAGAAAACTTCTAGGAAGCAGCACTGCCTGTGCATGGGGTGAGATTCAGGACAAGGAACTCGCTTTCACTGTAAAGTCGCTTTCTCTATAATGGTGGCCTCTGGGAAACGGAAATGACCTCTCCATGAGAGGGTCCTGTCAAAAGGATCAGGAGGCCTCCTAGATCAGACAGGTTATTCATTTCCTCTTCCTCTTTATTTCTGGACTGGAAGAGAAGATGCTAGGAAATAGTGTGATATGTGGAATGCAAAAATAGGATGTGACAATCAGTTAGATCTGGGTGCAATCTCCATTAGTTTCTAGCAGTGTGACCTTGAGTGAGTCACTTCTCTGAGGCTTAGTTCTTTTGAAAGTTATAAAACAGCTGTTTTTGAGCTCAAATAATATAATACATAGAAAATATGGTAAAACTGCAAAATATTACAAAGGTTAGTTGTTATTATTAAGATTGCGGTCCAAAATTATTAGGCCAGAGCCCAATAATCTATTGCCTTCTTCTTTTACTCTAACCACTTCAAAAAAGACAGACTGGAAGTCTTTCACCTCCTTAGTTATTTTATTCTAAGTATTTCACTCTTTCTGATGCTCCTGTAAGTGGGATTGTACACTAAATTTTTTCTTTTTCTTTTGGTGTCTGGAACTGCTGTTTTTCAGGTTGAATTTGTATCTTGCAACTTTATGTTTTCATACGTTATTTACTATTTTTAATGATTTTATTACTTGAATCTTTAAGGGTTCCTTAGGAGTTGAATTTTTAGGAGTTTCCTGTATAGGAAGATTATATTGTTTGCAAACTGATAATTTAAATTCCTCCTTTATTATTTGGACACATTTCTCTCCCTGTTAGTTATTCTGGCAAGGAATTCTTTCTTCAACAGAAGCAATGATGTGGGAATTCTTGTTTTGTTTTCGATCTCAAACGAAAAGCTTTCAACTTTTCACTGTTGAGTAGTGTTAGCTGTGAGCATGCTATCTGTCCTCTAGGTATCTGAGATACCTTTCTTCTGTTTGTTGAGAGTTTTTATCATGAGGGATATTTAAGTTAGCTAGATATTTTTCCTACACTTAATGAAATGATCATACCACTTCAGTTCTTTATGAATATGATCATCACCTTTATTGTTTTTGATGTGTTGACTAATCCTTAAAAATTCCACTTGGTGTCATTGTGAACAATTTCTTTAAAATATTATTATTATATTATTTTTGGTGCTGGGGTTCAGACTCATGGCCTTGTGTTTGCAAGGCAGGCACCAGAACCACTTAGCTAAATCTCTGGCCCTAAAATACTATTAAATGTGGTTTCTAGTATTTCGTTGAGGACTTTTGGATCTGTGTTCTTCAGAGTTACTGTCTTTGTCATTTTCTTGCTTCATTACTGGAGTTATGTGAATTCATAAAATGGGTTTGGAACTATTTCCTCCTCTTTGATTTTTGGGAAGAGTTTGATAAGAATTGGCATTAATTCTTCTTTACAAGTGTTTGTGAGTATTCATTTATGAAACTGTCTTGTTTCAGGCTTTTCTTTTGACTAGAGACCTTTTTTTTTTTTTACTGATTAGATCTCTTTGTTTGTTTTTGATCTATTCATACTCTTTTCTTTTCATGAGCCAATCTTGCTAAGTTGTGTCTTGAAATTTATCCATTTCTTCTGTCTTACACAATTTATAGCTGTCACTTGTTTATGCATTCTGTTATGATGATTCTTATTTTTGTGGAATTCTTGCAATGGCTCATTTATAATTTCATAATTATTAGAATCTCCTCTCTTCTTCTCTTGGTTTGTCAATTTGGGTTATCTTTTCAAAAGTCAACTTGTAGTGTCATTTCTCTTTTGTTTTTCTGTGTCTGTTTTATTTATTTCTCCTTTGCCTTTGTCTTACATTTCTGCTAACTTTGGGCTTAGTTTTTCTTTTTCTTACTCAGTGAAGTACACAGTTAAGTTGTTTATTTGTAATCTTTTTCTTCATGTAAACTTTTGTTGCTCTAACATCTCTCTTAGAACTGCTTTTGCTGTATTTTGTATTTTTTGGTATGCTGTAATTTCATTTTTATTTCAGGCTATTTCTTGGTTTCATTTTTGGGTTATTTCCCACTGGTTGTTTGGGATGTGGTGTTCAACTTCTATATATTTGTGAATTTCCTGAAATTGTTCTGTTATTAATTTCTAGTTTCATGCCCTTGTGATCAGAAAAGATACTTGGTATGATTTTGTATCTTCCTAATTTTGTATTGTGTGAAAAATATATATCATTTGTCCTGGAGAAGAGTCCATGTGCCCTGGAGAAACACATATATTTTATTGCTGTTGGATGAAATATTCTATAAATGTTGGTTGAGAGCATTGGTTAAGTCCATAATTTCTATATTGACTTTTCTGTCTAGATGAGTACCCAGTTGAGACGGGGTATGAAAATTCCTTATTGTTATTTCAGCATTATTTGTCTCTTCGGCTCTGTTAATATTTGCATATATAAATATATATTCAAATGTATTCAAATATTTCCTCACTGAAGGGACTGGATCACGAGGATGTGACTTAAGGACTATGTCTGTCCCCTGGAACCTCCCTATCTGACTCTTGTCTTTCTGCTTCCCGGGTGCCCTGAGGTGAGTAGCTTTCTTGCACCATCTCCTTGTGCCATGAGATTCCTGCCTTGGAGTCAGATGATCATGGACTGAATCCTTGAGGCAAACCGTCAACCATGAGGCAAACTTAAACTGTCCTCCACTAAGTTGTGTGTGTATCAGGTATTTTGCCATAGTGATGAGAAGCTGACTAAGACAGTCTAATAGAAATATTTTGTATTGTTTATTCGAACAAATAGTATTGATTCCAATATGTTTATTTTGAAATGGTCATTTTATTCCTGAATTTCTCATAATATTTTCAGGTGATACTTTTGAGGACCCTTGACTATTAGAGAATGCTTTTAGAACTGATATGGGATAAATTCCAAAATGATTGTTAGTACCTATTTTGTCTTCAAGTATTTAATGGTGTATCCTTTGCTTACCGAGGCAGCAGCAACTTTATCTCAGACATTCTCTGAGTCTCCCTTCTTCCAACCTATAACATTTCCTACCTATGCTTTCTTGTTTTACCCATAACCTCATTCCTGATCTTCACTTTCTTTAGGTAACCTATCAAATGTTGGTTTCCAGTTTCACCTCTGAATGTGTCCTTGGTTTCACTGTACCTCCAGACCCATGACAGAGATTATTCATCCAGAACCTTCAGTTCTTTGGAGCCCTGTCTCTTCTTTGGAGTCCCTCCCCACAAAGTGGCCTACAGCCGTGGACATGAGTGACCTTCGCCCGACTTCTTGGTTTCCCCAAATATCTCCACAGAGTTATCTAACCAGAACAAGAACTTGATTTCCAATGACTACTTTCTGGCCTTGAGGCCTTTTATAAGGTTCTCAGGAAAATATCATGATATTGTAGATGTGTGTGTGCTGCTTACCGAGCTTCATGGAGCTTAAATTCTGTAGGGAAGCTGATACTGAAAGGAAAGTTCTTCATACTTTGTCTGAAGCTCCTTGTTAGGGTTGGCATATTTTCACTTCCTCTGTCAATGACTGAGAGAGTGGACAGTAAAACAAAAGGTAGATAAAAACTATTTTCATTAAAAAGACATAATAAAGTCTACTTAAGCTTTGTACCATTTTATTATTTATGCACATGATTAATTTTTAAAGTTACTGAGTCCCATAATTCTTGTAAAGACCTCTAGGAATGAAGGATTACTCATACACCTTTCTTTCCTCATAATATAGCCAAGACAGTGGTACAGAACCAATGTTATTGTCACTTTGAATGGGATAACTCGATAAGATCCTCCAAACTCTGCCAGTGGGTCTCATTTAATTGTTTTCCTAAGGTGCTTTAAGTGACAACTTCATTTTCCTTGAGGTTTGGAGTTTTCAAAAAAGCAAGGGAGAATGGGCATGTGAAGCGGAGACGGCTGTAGTTGTGGTCGTGGGTGGTGTATTGTGTTGTGTTAAATGACAGAATTCTCTCTCATCTGTGGTTTGCTAATTATTGTTTCTTCTCTATGCAGAACAAAGAAGTAGGAAAATGTTTTTTTTTAAAAGAAAAACCAAGTAATTATTATAGATCTTTTCTTTTTACATTCCTAAACAAAAGCAAGCCTAAATGGAGTCATTTTCAAATCTTGCCCCAACTAGTATTGATTTCTTCTTTACCCAATTTTGTTTGTGTCTTGGCTGAATACTACTTTTATGTAGAATGGCTAAGGTTTCTTAGTTGTCTAATTTATACACCAAATAGTATTTGTAGTTTTCTAGTTTGATTAATTAGTTTATATATTAACTATATGATGTTGTTTTAGTTCTCAGAATTTTTGCTTTTGTAAGGATGGACTAACATTTTAGGCTGCTAGAGACAGAGTCCTTAAAGATTGTATTTGGAATTTTTTCCTTATTATCTTCATCTGATACATTAACAAGTAAGAAAAAGAAACCCTGGGTATTGTACTATATGATTCAGAGACAGGTACTTTTCTTAAAGATTTTGTATGTTTTCTTTCTAGATTTTCTTCCTACCTGTCTGGCTTAAGAGCCCCATTAAGTATCTAGGAAACTTATAGAATAAGTTTCATAAGAAGCTTATGAAAACCTCTGAAATCATTTTTCAATCTTGAAAGATTGCTTCAGGGATTTATAAAAACGTGGGGAGAAGTTTGTTATTTCATTTGTCATACTCAAACCAGAAACATGTTGAAATTCTAACAGTTGAGAATTTGACGGTTTCTCAGCAGATATGTGGTACTGGTTGCTGCTGGCGTGAGTCTCCACACTCAGTATTGTATGTGGTTGCCGGGGGTCGAAGCCGGGTCCTTGCGCTTGCATGACAGACACCGAAACCACTGAGCTAAATCCCCAGCCCCTCAGCAGATTTTAAATGAGATTACACATGACATTTACAAATCTCATTTAAAATTCTTGTTTATATTGGTCACGTATCAGAGAAGTGACAGCATGCTGGTCCTAGGGGAGAGAGTGACCAGTGGGCAGTACATATCGATCCTGTTTATCTTTTTGTTTTGATTAACAGAACATTTTAGCTCTTTTCTGGGGAGCCAAATCTATTTAAAAGTGGAACAAAAACACTTGGCCAAGTAAAGGAGATGCACTCTATAATAAATGATTGTATCGGGGCCGGGGAGCTAGCTCAGTGGTTCTGGTGCCTGTCTTGCAAGCGCAAGGACCCGGGTTCGATCCCCAGTAACCACATACCATACTGGGCATGGAGACTCATGCCCAGCAGCAACCAGTACCACATACCACAGTGCCGGGCGTGGTGGCTCACGCCTGTCATCCCATCACTTGGGAGGCAGAGGCAGGAGGATTGCTGTGATGTGAGTTGGAGGCTGAGCTCAGGGCCAGCCTGAAGTACAAAGTGAGACCCTGTCTCAAAAAACCTAAAAAAAAAGAAAAAAAAAAAAGAAAAAAAATTATTGTATCTAGCTTATGGCAAAGACTGAGAGGATGATAGTGGAAGGCCTCCCAAATACATCTTAGGAACCCTCAGTTTTGAGAATTAACAAAGTTAAAATTTGACAGCAGTGTGTAATTGAGTATCTGGTATCTTACTTAAGGTGTAACTAATTTCAAAGCTGGACTTATAAATTCCTGTTCACTTGTTTAAATCTCTTGGCAAATATGTTTTGGAGAGGGAATGAAAGGAGAGACATGAGGAATTTTTAAAATATATTTTTATGAGTGCCTGTTAATTTTACAAAATATTAGGTTTCACTGCGGTATTTTCATACATGCGTAAAACATATTTTGATCAAACCATTCCCCTGTGGCTCTCCCTTACATTCTGCTTCTCGCTTCGTCCCTTCCTCCCATCTAATAAAACACAAAGATTTTGATTTTTTATGGAATACAGTCATTCTTGAATCAAAACGAAATACGGTGAGAAAGATCCATTTCAGACCAACACAGTTGATTTGAAATATACAATACTGTCCTTTTGCATTTTCCAAAGATATAACTTATTCTTGAATTCACCCGTGTTGTTTTATAATTGCCAAATATGTTTTTCTTCTTGTCTTCTGTAGAAGATGAAATGATAATCTGCTCAAAGGCCAGACCTGGATTTAAAAGTCAAATGCTCCTTTAGACACTGTTTACTTGACAGTTCGACCGTGTTATCTTACCTTCCCTATCTTCACATTTTGGTGGTGGCCCTACATTTTTGAAATTTTGCTATGTTTTGTTTTATGGAGTATGAAAACATTTAAATCTTTTAGAGATTAAGAGTTAGTTCCTGGAGATTATTTTAATAATATTTGCTACCCTTTATTAATACCAGGTTCTAGTCGGCTAAATATTGTATACTTATTAATTTAACATATACAGCTACACTGTGCATGAGGTACTATTTGTTTTCCCTGACAGTGTGCACATTAGAAGTTTAATTTGGAAAGGTTAATAATATGCTTAAAGTCTTACAGCTCATAAGTGACAAAGTTGGGACTGGAACCTGGGCTCATGATCATAGAGCTATGGTTTGATTATTGTCTTCTAGTGCCACCTTTACTGCCGGTAGAGCAGTCGTAGGAAGGCTGGGTGACAAACAAAGCCAGAGCACTTGAATTCTCTGGTGTGAGACACTTGTTTGTTTATCCAGCCACCATTTCCGCATCACCCTAATTTCGTTTAGGTGCTGGTCAGCAAAGAACTCTGGGCATTCTTCACCCCGAAAAGTTAGTCCACATTCAAACTTGTAATTCCAGAATGCTGCTACTGTTTTAGAATGGCCTTGAGACTCAATTTTTATTCCATGAGACGTAAAAATAATTCTACTTAATGACGTCTGGAAACATGTATTTTGTTTTGAAACAAAAAGACAGGAAGGAGATTCATTCTTTTCTCCCTTTCCGAACATTGATGAGTAGAAGCCCAACTCCGAGAACTAAAGTCAGCTTATAATGACGAGGACATAGAGTTGAGGGGGAAATAGCCACTGGGAGAAAACCAGTACAGAAAGGCTGGGAAAGTTCAGGCCCTTTATAATGTTGTTAAATTGCTGAGTTAATCTACTCTGAAACCATCCTCCCTTTGAACTTTTAATTCGGAGAAAAATAAATGTGTACAATTCATTAAGCTTTTTTTTTTTTTTTTTTTTTGTTTAAACATTTAATTGATACAAGACATACAATTTCTGGGTTCCAAATGTGTTTTGCTTTGATATCATCTACACATTCTAGTTCTTTTTTTTTTTTTCAGTTATTTTGAGACAGGGCCTCGCTTTGTAGTTCAGGCTGGTCCTGAACTCAGCCTTGAACTCAGCAATCCTCCTGCCTCTGCCTCCCGAGTGCTGGGATTACAGGTGTGAGCCACCACGCCCAGCACTGTGCCTGTGCCGGCACGGTGTGTGGTACTGATTGCTGCTGGGAATGAGTCTCCACACCCAGCATTGTTGTCTGTGGTTACTGGGGATCAAACTTGGGCCCTTGTGCTTGCAAGGCAGGTGAGAACCACTGAGCTAAATCCCCAGCCCCACATTCTAGTTCTTTACAGATGATACCATCCTCTGTGTGTTTGTCTTTGTGTTTTATAGTTTGTGTTAGGTTACAAACTGGCTAAAAGATTTTCTGAACAGATGTTTGAGACTTTTTTGAAGGGAGATATTTTGAACAAAAGTGGGTAGTTTTTGTCTTTAAAAACTAAATATTTACACTCTTTCCAAACCTTTAAAGCTGTCCAGGAAGAAAACTGTAAGTGAATGCTATATCACATACAGAGTGGAATAAACAATATACATAAGAACCCTCCGGGGACTGTCAAGCTACATGAAATTCTACACATCTCTAAGCCAATCTACAGAGCAGCACAAAGTGAGCAGTAAGAACTCTTAGTGTGTTTGTGACCCTGCAGGGCAGTTTTCCTTCCTAGGGAAGATCTGTCAGCGATTAATAATGCTTATCCATAAGTATGCTGTTATTGTCATCATGTGACTCTAAACAGTTTAGCTAAAGTTTAAAGTCTGCTCAGCTTGAACTTCATGTGTGAAGAGATCATAGCTAACTGGAAGGAGGGCTGGCTCTTCGTTTGCATTTTGGTGGTATATGGGGTGTTTCAGGTCTCTGCAACCCCCCCTCCCTCCAAGGGCACCCCTTCCTCATGGACAGCATGAATGCTGCAGTTTACAAACTGGACTCTAACTCCTTCCTTTTTATATACACCTTCATAGCAGTGACAAGGAATATTCCTCAGCATTGCTCCACTTGATTACGTTAGGACGAGGCTTCTCAAACTCTGTACCTGCAAATGAACTTGGGCTTGTCTCTACAACTGCCTCAGCTTACCTGAGTTATGAAGTTTCTGCCTCATTTTACCTGAAGTATGAATGTTGGTTGTTTTTTCTTAATCCCTACAACCAAGAATAGTGCATCTAAGTGACCTTCCCATAGGTCTGGGGGATCCCTACTCCCTTTAGTGTCTGGTTATTTAGTGAATGTCTTCTTTAGTTTGTTCTGCTCAGTTAGTAACCAGGCCTGGTGAGTTTATCCATGTGTTGATGAGTGTGTTTCCTTTAGCAAATAGTAACTTTCTTGAGGGGAAAGGCTCTTATACTTTTAAATCTCTAGCCCATAACACAACATTGGTACCAAGTAGTAGCTGATCCATAGTGCCTTTTTCATCTTTCCCTTGTGCAGGACACTAAGAAAGATCTAAGAACAAACAGAGCATTATATCCTCTCCGGACATTTCATCTGAGCATGGAAAGGGCTGAGTAAAAGCCAACACAGTTCCATACATAGCCCAAGACTCCACGACGATGCATATTCTTCTGGAACTGATTTGTCCTGGACAACAAGGGCAAGAAGCCAGATGTATATTTGTAGGAAATCCATGGTGCTCTTGTTACAGCTCTCCGAGCCAGAGCAAAAATCCCTCCGTCCCTCTAAGTACTAGCTTTTGGAATTGGCAGACACATTAATAGGGAAAGTCCATGATTACTAAAGAATGGAAAACTGGAAAAAGCATTGACTCTAGAATTATAATTGTCTGAATATCCACACATTTTTAAAAAAAATGAAATCTGAAAAAGGAGCCCGTGTGGGATAGGGGATTGAGATTTTGTAAAACTGATTAACATGCTGAAGCAAATAATTTAAGTGTGATTCTTAGGGGGATCAAAACCCTCACACTCGGGCCGGGGAGTTAGCTCGGTGGTTCCGGTGCCTGTCTTGCAAGCGCAAGGACCCAGGTTCAATTCCCTAGAAACCACATACAATACTGGGCGTGGAGACTCAGGCCCAGCAGCAACCAGTACCGCATACCACAGTGCCCGGCGTGGTGGCTCACGCCTGTAATCCCAGCACTCGGGAGGCAGAGGCAGGAGGATTGCTGTGATGTGAGTTGGAGCTGAGCTCAGGGCCAGCCTGAACTACAAAACAAGACCCTGTCTCAAAACAAAACAAAACAAAACAAAACAAAACAAAACAAAACAACCCTCACACTCCCAAATATGCCTATGGACGCCCCACGTGAGTGTAGTTCATTGAACTTCATTTGAAGATGACAATTTAGGATGCCTATATAGGGTTAGGAGAACTATGTGGGTAGTCCTAAGCAGAATATCATCGCTAACATATTATTTTATGCTCACAATACACCATCCCTCTCAAAGCATATTAAAATATGAAAACACATTAGGAAGAACACAACACAAAAGGGAAGAAGTCAGCTCAGAAGGTAAAACCCATCTCCTATTCTTTATTGTTTAATCACCACTCACTCTTAAAATCTAAATTGTTTTCCAGATCAGAATGACCTGGTTTGGGATAGAGTTGGTTAATGTGTCCTTAGGGATTCTTTTTTTTTTTTTTTTAAAGTTCAAATCTTTATTGGCACATTATATATACACATCATAGTCACTTTCAGCATTGAGAATTTATGTATAATATGACATGACTTGATTCTCATTTTTTCCCATTCCCTTACCCACCCACAACTCCCTGCCTCGACATAGGCTTTTCCTTTTGTTATTACCAATCACATTATTTTTCCACTCTTACCCCTACACCTCATTTCCTTTTAAATATTTTCTGTTTCACAATATCTACTTTATATACTAAGAACTAGGTTTCTGCTGATAAAAATACGAGTACTTCTTGATTTTGTGTTTGTTCCTTGTGCCCTGGACCACTGCAACAAAGCACACATCTCTCAGTACTGCATTTCAGTGAACAGTGGCTGACAGAGAGCAGGGAATTCAAAGATAAGACTGTACTTCTTGGACTCTTTAAAGGGTATTTCCTCAGTATCCTCTCTTGCTTCCTTTCTACTCTTGCTTGTAAAGCAGCAGATTTCAAAAATGCTAATATGTCTAGTTTGGAGATACAGACCCAGGAAAAGAAGTGTAAATGAAACCCTAGGGGTACTGGAGAAATAATGAGAAGGCTGTTCATTGGTAGCAGAGTTCACACTAGGGATGAAGAGAATCAAAGGCTTGAAAGGAAGTTACAATGGCCGCCACTGAGCTTTGATTTTGTTCTAAGTCCTTCATGTACTAAAGTTTTGTTTATTCCTTGCATTAAGCTTATTATCTAGGTGTGTATTGGCATCCCAGTTTTCCATGTGAAATGTTTGGCGGCTCTGAGAAGTAACAGTTTAAATAAAGTTCACAGTGCTAGCACAAGAGGGACTGGGACTGGTCAGCAGGCAGGCCTGGAGCTCCACCCTACCGCCCTGGTGAGGCTGCCTCCATTGGTACGATGAGATTAGGGCACGGAGGCCTTGAGCAATATGCTTGCTGACTCTATTTTGTAAGTAAGTCATTGGTTTTAGACATTTTCAAGGTTGTGGAATACTTTAACATTCCCAGTCTGGTTGGAGAGGCAGTGGCATGGCTCTGACCCGCTCAGCTGCTGTCTCTGCCACGGCCCAGGACATAGCTGTGAGCGAGCAGGGCTGGTGGTGTGTTGATGCTGGAATTGCTCAACAGGTTTAGAAGTGAGGAAAGTGCAAGTAGCGGGGAAAGTGCAAGACTGATGTAATGATCACCCCTGCCTGGCTGCTTCAGAGCTCCAAGCTAGACTGGGCGAGAACCTGCTCTCTCCGGTGGAAACAGAGAAGGGGCGGTTATAGAGCAAGAGTCAGCAAGGTCCACATGGCTGAGAAGGAAGACTTGGGAGAACTGAAGTATTTCAGACAACAGTATTTCCCATTGAAAAGTGGTGCCACGAGTCTGAGTTACTTTTCTGAATTCTTTTGAGTTCCTTCATTCATTTACTTTATTTCATTTAAAGCAAAATGTTTTTGGCTCAAAATATTTTTTAGTTTAAAAAATGTATGCATTCTGTACTTCGTTTTAAAGGGCATATTTGAGACTATGCATATATAGAACACATTGTAATCCATACACACTCAAACATTAACTAAAATTCTCATGATTAATTCAGACTACAAGGTCGTCTGTCACTGTTCTTGATATCGAACAAACAAGACTTTGACGGGCATCTCAGACCCACAGAGGAAAGCCCAAATGTGTAGTGGGTGGTAGGATTATGTTTCCAGAGCTTTAACAGCAAAGAATGTACTGGGGTTAAAGATTCAATAAAACATTTATTTATGTTGATTGTATCAAACTCTTACATCTTTTTCGCTTCTCATTGTCAGACTATTGTCAGCAATCAGACTATGGAGATTTTGAAAATTTTTAGTCCAGAGTCAGATGGAAATGTTCATGCACATGAACTCTTTCCAAAACAACTACCATATAGACTGAGCTAATAAATCATAATTAATTGGCTAAAGCTGGTCCCTGAAGAAGAGTGATTAAAATACAGTGCTGGCTAATGAATCCACCGTGAAAGACAATTGCACCACTTCCAAGGGCTGCTATTGTTTAAAAAATGCCACTCCATTGTTTCAGTTAATTTCTTTTGGATTTATGAATAAACCTCTTTGTTCTATTGCACCTTCTAAACTATCTTTGCCACAGACAACCCACCTCAGCTCCATCAATCTATGATGTTTGTTCCAGTGATGTGACTTATGCACAACTAATTTTTTAAATTTGTGTTCTTTAAAAAGCCTATCTCAGGTGACATCATACTCCTAGATGGTTAAAGCAGTCTAGTGGATAAAATAATGTGGATAATTAACAAGAAAGGACATTAATAATAAAAGAGAAATGTGCTTTATTTAGTGAGCTGCTTTTCAAATAAGTTAGAGCTCTGGTATTATTGTGGAGGGGTCTCCCAAAGCACTTCCGGCTTTAAGACCATTCCAGAAATTGTAGTGAAGTATTTCTTTAAACCACTAGAGTGTGAAATCTTTGTGAAGTTTCTCAGAAAGCAAAGAGGGGAGGAACCTAATGAACATAAACTGCAATACAATTCCAATTTTACAGCGCACTTAATGTTGTTGGTAGCATTATAGAGCATAATTAAGTGAAATTGGAAGGGGATTCTGGTAGTGAAATAGCCCTCCTGGCTGAGAAAGTGGATACCATTTAAGTATTATTTACCCTTGGTTGACAATGTGCAGGCAAGCACCGTGGGTTTGTACAGTGGATTTCAAGAAGATAAGCAAACTGATTTGAGTATTTTGCAATTTCCTACGTAGTGTGAGGAAACATCTACTTTGGGATGAGAGAGGAAGGGGAGAATTATATTTGCACACTTCAATTTCTCTCAGTAGAGGACTTCAAAAGGCAGTGCTATCCCCCTCCCAAATATAACATGATTTTCAAACAAGAAGTGTTGGAATTAGGGAGCAGTCTTATAAAGGAAACCATTGACTTTGAAAAGCAAATTTCCCTGGAGTGCTTTACTGACTTTTCCCTCTCTGCTTGAGCTTCATAAAATGGAAAAGGCACCGCATGCTTTCTTCAAATGACCTCCACTTTAAAAATTAAAAATGTTGTTTAAAGGATGAAAGGCAACATCATTAAGCTTTGGGTAGAAAATCAGTCACCAAGGAACTTCAAATTAGCAGCTCATGTGGGTTTTCTCATTTGTGAAAACCCTCCAGGGAGGAGGAGCTTGGTCTTCATCCTGAGGACGATGCCGGAGCTGTCGACTGTCAGGGACCCCGTGTGCTGTTCCGTGCGAGTCCCGGCAGTGTCGCCCCAGTGTGCTCCCGGCCCTGCTTTCTGGCTCAGTCTGTCAGCCTCACCGGGCAGCAGCAGAGCAGGCCACGTGCCCCGGGAGAAAGGCTCACCAGAGGGCCTGCCTCTTCGTTCTCTTTCCTCATCCCTCTTGAGTTTTTAGATTTTGATGTAGTGATGAAAGTACATTTAAAGACAACCGAAATAGCAAATGGGCTTCTATCAGTGAAAGGGTTACAGGCGTCGTTTTGCCAGGCCTTTAGCCTCAAATTAGCACTGTGGAATGTGGGGAATGCTTTAAACATGAAAAAAAGCTGAGTTGTATATTATAATACATGGTAACTTTTTAAATGTTAGGGTTTCGTATTGTAGAACACACACGCTGGAAATTAAAAGACCCATTGTTTAAAACTCCTCTATCCAGATATTTACCTAAGCAGTAGTTACCAGTGGTTTAAAGATAGAGGAGGGGATTGGTAAAGGCCTTGTGTGAGATTGAGGTGTTGTTTCTATTATTATTATTATTATTTTATTTATTTATTTATTTATTTAGAGATAGGGTCTCACTTTGTAGTTCAGGCTGGTCCTGAACTCAGCCTCCAACTCAGCAGTCCTCCTGCCTCTGCCTCCCAAATGCTGGGATTACAGGTGTGAGCCACCACGCCCGGCACTGTGGTATGTGATTCTGATTGCTGGTGCATGCGAGTCACCATGCCCGGCATTGTTGTAAGTGGTTATTGGGGATTGAACCCCGGCCCTTGCACTTGCAAGGCAGGTGCTGGAAACACTGAGCAAAATCTTCAGCCCTTCTGTTATTTCTTATAAAAGCAAGACGAACAGAATTCCTGAGCACTGATCAGAAGATTTGGGGTCCAATTTACCATCACCTTGGGATAAGTGTTTAATTTCAGGTAAAATGAAATATTAGAGAAAATAGTTGCAAATTGTATCTAAAAGTTTTTTTAGTATATCAGGTAGACTTCAAAGACCAAGAGATTTCCACTGTGGAAAATTAGACTCTTAAGTTCTTTTCGAGTAGGAAATCTATCTTCTGCCTTTTCTTGTCAACCTCATAGAATTGCTCAGTTTGGCTCCAAGAGGAAGGTGACAGTTTTTGAAGAGATGCAGCCTTGGGATGGAGAAGCGTCTAGTGAGTGGGCATCCTGACTCTGCCCACAGGTGATGACCAAGCCTGCCTTCTCCCCAGCCTTTGCTGTTACTTTCGTTTTTCCCTCCACCAGTATTTGGGGGATGCTCTTTCATGAGTTCTAAAGTCCCCGCGTAGCGCCTCACTTGCTTAGTGGCTTCTAGGAAGCCCTCCCTACAGCACCATGTCCTGGTCGAAGGCAGGCAAGAGGCCATCATGCCTTTCTCCTTCCCCTTTCCTGTTGTCAGTTCTAATCTGCTTCCTTCAGAAGGGATTTATGACAGTGATTTTTTGTTTAATTCCTTCACTGGGAATCATTGATCACATAGGAGACTTAGGAAGGCAACTGGCAGTACCTTTCTCCCTTTGTCTCCAATGTGAGTAGATACGTTCCTTCACACCATCAGCTCTGCTGGTTTTTGGTCTCCAGAATGTACAGTGCAGTGCAAACAGATGAGACAAGTCTATTTATGGCCCTGGTAACACGTTCCAAGACATAAAGTGTGTATAAGTTTTTTTATTTTTTTGGTAATAATGGGCCTGAACGTAGGTCCTTCATACTGAACTACAACCCCAGTCCTTTAAACAGTTTTTCTTTTTTAAATATTGAGACTGGATTTCCCTTAGTCCTTAGTTGCATAGCTTTGTTTCAAACTTATGATCCTTCAAAATAAATGTACACTTTATGAAAGACTCAAATGTGCCTACAATTTCCTTTTCAATACTGAAGTAGCTTCATTTGGCCCAAGGTCTTGTGGCAGACAAAAAGAAGATGGCTTGAGAGAGCTACGCAGCCATGGGTGGAGCTGAACGAGATGTAAAATTAAGTGATATCAAAGTAAAAGGAGAATTTCACCCGATGTAAGTGAGTGTGAGCTAGTGAATGGAGTCTTCCAGGCATCTGCCTCTATCCTCAGAACTCTACAATAAGCCAGAACGTGGTTTATACTATTTTGAAAGTTCATCTAAAATTGTCTTGTTTATTTAATCACCGTTTCACTTTAGGAAGATAATAGAATATGCCAGAAAATTTGAGAAAACATGAAGAGTGAGATTAAATTTATTTTCTTATATTATATTCACCTGTCTATCCAAACATGCCTTATCTATTGAGCTGTGGATTCTGTTGTGAAATTATAACACTTAAAGATTTCAGAGGGCCAGGGAGTTAGCTCAGTGGTTCCGGTGCCTGTCTTGCAAGCGCAGGGATCCGGGTTCAATCCCCGGTAACCACATACAATACTGGGCGTGGAGATTCACGCCCAGCAGCAACCAGTACCACATACCACAGTGCCGGGCGTGGTGGCTCACGCCTGTAATCCCAGCACTCGGGAGGCAGAGGCAGGAGGATTGCTGTGATGTGAGTTTGAGGCTGAGCTCAGGGCCAGCCTGAACCACAAAAGCAAGACCCTGTCTCACAAAAAAAAAAAAAAAAAAAAAAAAAAAAAAAAAAAAGATTTCAGAGGTTTCCTATAACTATGTGTAACTGACATGAATTACTCCATGTTCTGTTCTGGGTTTTCAGGTGCCAAAGAATATTTCCATTTTTTGATTAAAAGGCCAGTCATCAAACAGTCTGTAAGATAACTCCATTATTCCTGTGGTAGTGTGGATGAATTTATTAAGACCCATCTAGAGAGCAGGATTGGACATGAGCAGACTCTCTGCTGGGGGCATGGGGTTTCAGGGAAGACTTGCAGCAATGCAAATTGGGGTCTTGTGAGATCCACTGGATAGCTGTGTCGATGGACGATACTGTGGTTATCTGGGTGAGGACAGTGTCATGTGCCTCTTTGAGCTGAGTGTGAGTGGAACCTACCATAAGCTAATGTGGTTTGGGGAGACTTTTTTGGTAAGACAAGCTTTGTTTTTAAGATGGGAAGGAATATTCATTAAAGAGCAATTTTCTAGCCTTTGTTTCTGTCACCATTAGAGAGACTGAGGCAGAGTGTGCAGGGGGCAGGGTTTAATTTTAAAAAATCTATGGATGCAAATAATAAAAACTTCCCTCTGTGGCCCTGGCTCCAAGAGGAATGTCAGTGTAACCATGGTACATAATAACTATAATAATAGGTCCCTGAGTTGTTTAATAGTAATTACCGTATTCTTTTGTTCTTGATATTAGTTTTTTCTCTTGTTCAGCATTTAACTCTTTATAGGCATAGGCTTTATGACTTAAATAGTAAGCTATATCTCTAAACAAATACATCATTAGATTAAATTTATGACAGTGGGATTCCTAGAGATTTTGATGCTTGCTGGCAAATTACAGTCCAGTAGGACTGTACCTATTTATATGTTCACAAATAGTACTTTTATACTTTCCAATAATAAGTATTTTAACTCTTTTTTTTTTTTCCCCCTTCAGACAGGGTCTTGCTTTTGTAGTTCAGGCTGGCCTTGAGCTCAGCCTTGAACTCACAGAAATCCTCCTGCTTCTGCCTCCTAAATAAATGCTGGGATTACAGGCATGAGTCACTATGCCTGGCACTGTGGTATGTCGTTCTGATTGCTGGTGGGCATGAGTTTCCACACCGGGCAATGTTGTATGTGATTAGTGGGGATCGAATCTGGGCCTTTGCACTTGCAAGGTAGATGCTAGAACCACTGAGCTATATCCCTGGCCCAATTTTAATTCTTTTTGAAATTTACCAGTGTGAGAGATCAAAGATTTAATATCTAATTTTTAAACTTTTGAATAGAATAGTTTATTTATTTTTATTTATCTTTGTTTACTAATAGACTATTTAGGGCCTCGTTTTCCTCTGAGGGTGGCTTTTCTAATAGATTTTGATAAATTCCTACTCAGATAATATAGCTCTTCTCTGAACAGATTATATTAATAGTTTTATTTTTTTTAGCTCATTACACTTGCTAAAGGATTGTTATTAATTATAATTGAACTTTAAATTTTAACAAATTAATTATATTGGTACATTTTAGATACAATGATCACATTCATCATAAGGAATTTGTAAATGCATATGCTATATCTTTCTGTTTATTTTCTCCGTGTTTGCTTCCCTTCAACCCTCTTTCTCACTCCTTACTTACAAAAGCTTTTTTAAAATTTTTCTTTATTTTTTCTTTTTCTTCCTTTCTCCCTCTCTATTTCCACTTCCCATTTAAACATTCCTTCCTATTTCACAATATCTGCTACACATTTTGGTCCTTATTTACCCTTTTCCTTTCTCATGCCAGAGAAACTGTGATATTTACACGTGTATTAAATATTTTAAAACTTTGTTTACAAAGTCACATAATGAGAACAATATTATGTAGCTATTCAAAGTTTTGAAGCTTTTTCTTTTAAATATTTTATTAGTATATAGAAACTGTATGATGTGATTTATGTGAAAATGTGATTTGTTTTAGAAAATTTGTATGATTAATATTTATTAATTTCCTCTATCCCCTTGTCCCCTTGTCCATCTGCAACAGTCTGTCTACTAGTTCCTTATCTTCTCTCCTTATTTTAATAATTTATATATGTATATATATATTTGTGTATATTTAGGTTTTTCATGTGATATCTAACTTTCTGAACCTGGCTAATTTCACCAAACATGTGAGTTTCTATATCCATCCATTTTCCTGCAAATGGCACGGTTTCATTCTTCTTATGGCTAACACTCCACAGTGTACATGTACTGCGTTTCCTTCATCAGTTTGTCCTTTGATATTTCCACAGCTTAGCTCTTGTGGACTGCACTGCTATACACATGTATCACTACATTACGTAGCCCTTGATTTTTTTTTTTTTTTTTTTTTTGAGGCAGGGTCTCGCTTTGTGGTTCAGGCTGGCCCTGAGCTCAGCCTCAAACTCACATCACAGCAATCCTCCTGCCTCTGCCTTCCGAGTGCTGGGATGACAGGCGTGAGTCACCACGCCCGGCACTGTGGTATGTGGTACTGGTTGCTGCTGGGGTGAGTCTCCACACCCAGTATGGTATGTGGTTACCTAGGATCAAACCCAGGTCCTTGCACTTGCAAGACAGGCGCCGGAACCCCTGAGCTAAATCCCCGGCCTGAGGCTGTATTTTTTTTAAAAGGCTTTCTCTCCTCTTTCTGTTTCAGTTTGGATAATTTCTTTTTTTAACTTGACTGTTTTATACGTACATTACGCTCACATTCCACATTGAGAATTTGTACTTGTACATGATACATCTTGATTCTCATTTTTTCTCCTTTTCCCTGACATTCCTACACTCTCATTCCCTATATACAAGCTTTATTTCCTTTTTTTAAAAACTATCAATTTTTTTCTTTCCCTTCTTTACTTTCTCCTACCTTCCCGTTCCCTTTTGCATGTTTTCTTCCTATTTCCCATTACCTATCACACATTCTGGCATTCACTTATACCTTCAGCTTTTCATCCTAGAGAAAAGATATGGTATTTACACATCTGTGTCCTATTTATTTCACTTATGAGTATGTCTTCAAGGTTCATCCATTTGAGTGTAAATGACTCAAATTTATCATTCTTTATGGCAGAGTAATCCTCCCCTTTATAAAAATACCACACCCTCAGCTCCCATAGATTCTGATATGTAAAGTTTCCAACATCATTCGGTTCTAGGAGTTTTAAAATTTCTGCCTTGATTTTTCAGTGAACTATTTATTAAGAATATAGCACTCAGTCTCTATATGTTTGTTTAGACCCTGTTGCTAATGATTTCTATTTCATTCTGTTATCTGATAGGATGAGTGACAATATTTCATTTTTTTGGCTATTTATTTATTTATTTTTGTGGTACTGAGGACTGAACTCAGGCCCTTGTGCTTACAAAGTAGGTATGGTACCACTGAGCTAAATCCCTGGCCTTTTTTTGATCTTTGTTGAGACTTACTTTGGGCCTAAATTATGGTCTGCTTTGGAGAAAGTTCTATGGAACATTGAAAAGCACATGTATTCTGCTGCTGTTGGTGGGACTGTGTAGATATCAGCTAAGTCCATTTGATCTTACCGTATTCACTGGCCTGTTGTGGGGACAAAACACACAGTCCCCATAACTTGAAGGAACAGAAGTTAACCTGGGCTCACCATTTCAGTCCATGGCCAGCTGACCCAAAGGCAGACGCCGAACAGCAGAAGGGCAGTGGGGGAGAGGTAGTCCACCGTGGTGGTCTGGAAGCAGAGAAGCCAGGGAGGGAGATGGACTCTTCAGAGGCCTGCCCCCAGTGACATATTTTTTCCAACTAAGGTCACTTTCCTACAGTACACTTAGGTAGGAACTTATCGATAGATCAAGCCATTGATCAGTGTAGTGTCTCTTTGATACAATTACCTCCCCAACACATGAGACTTTCGGAGGTTCTAAAACCTAAGCAATCATAGATCTATACTGTGGTTTAACTCTGGTCTTTTTGATGTTTTTCACTTTGTTGACCTACCTGTTGTGATAGGGTGTTTGAGTTTCCCACTCTGATTATTTTGGTGTTTATCTGTTCTTTTTTTTTTTTTTTTAAATTATCTTTATTGGTACATTAAATATACACATCATGCTTGCACTCCATAATGGGGATTTGTACCAGTATAAGACACAACTTAATTCTCATTTTTTCCCATAGCCCCACCCACCCTACCACCCCCCCATATATAAAAAATTTGTTTCCTTACTTTTTTGTTACAATCTCAACATTGTCCCCTTTCACCTTATCTGTTCTTTTATATCAAGTAATACTTGTTCTACGAAAGTGGATGTGCTGATGTTTGGAACATCACTATTTATGATTGTTAACTCTTGGTGAGATCTCCCATTTACAACAGGCAGTGGCCTTCATTTCTTCTGAGCAGTTATGGTTTGAATTCTACCATGTTAGATATGAACACAGCTGCTCCGCTTACGTCTGGGCTCTTGCTTCTTGAAGTATCAGTTTCCGTGCTCTCATTTTGTGCGTGTCTTGGCAGATGAAGTGTTTGTCGCAGACAACGTACAAGTGGGTCTTATTTTTGATCAAGTCTGCCAATCTGTGTCTCTTAACTGGGGAGTGGAGAGCATTTGCATTATTATTAAATGGTGTATTCAATTGCTGTTATTTTGTTGTTTTTCTGATGTTCAGTTCCCTTCTATACTCTGTCTTTCCTCTCAGTGAGTTACTCTTCTCTCTTATCTCAGAGCTGCCATCTTCTGGGTCAATATTGAGAATTTCCTGTGTATTTTCTTCAGTGCTAGATGGTAGTCATGAATTTGTGTAGTTGATGCTTAGCATAAAAGGTATTTTTTGTTCAGTTTTGAAGTATAGCTTTGCAGGGTACAGTAATCTAGATTGGAAGTCATTTTTTTCAGCCTTTGAAAGACTTCATTCCAAACTTTCTTGATTTTAAGGTATCTGTTGAGATATCTGCCGTTATTCTGATGAGTTTGCCAATTAGAGTGGTTTGGGGGCTATTAACTGCTTTTAATATTGTTTGTTTTGAATTTCCTGCATTTTGACTGTGATGCGTTGTGGGGAGATTGTTTTCCGGTTGTGTCTGTTTGGAATTCTGACTGCCCTGTTTACCTGTGTGTCCATCGCACTTCACATTATGGAGAATGTTGTTGATGTAATTTCAGTGGAGAGACTATGGAAGGTGTTAGCCTGTTTTTCAGTGTCTTCTTCTATGCAGAGTAGCCTTAAATTACTTCTTTTAGATTTGTTCAAGGATGCTTGTATAGTGGATTTAATACTTATTCCTTTTTCTTTAAGCTTGTATGAATATTCTAGCATTTTCACCTTGTCTTTAATTCCTAGACTTTCAATTGTTTACATTAGATTTTCTGAGGTATTTATTTCCAGGATTTCTGATTGCTTCTTTTTCAAGACATCTTTAAAAATTTTTTTTTTTTTTTTTAGAAAGGGTCTCACTTTGTAGTTCAGGCTGACCCTGAACTCACGACAGTCCTGCTGCTTCTACCTGCCAAGCGCTGGGATTATAGGCATGAGCCACCATGCTTGGCTTCAAAACTTCTGCCTTACTGAATGATCTTTCATAGCCTCCATTGTCTTTTTTAATTCATTCAGCTGCTTATTTGTATCTTCTTTGAGCCCATTGAGTAGTTTAAGTTATTCTTGTTCAGAATTTCCACTGTAGTCTTTGTGGGGTAGGTGTTTTTTTTTTTTTTTTTTTTTTTTTTTTTTTTTTTTTTTTTTTTTTTTTTTTTTTTTTTTTTGAGACAGGGTCTCGCTTTGTGGTTCAGGCTGGCCCTGAGCTCAGCCTCCAACTCACATCACAGCAATCCTCCTGCCTCTGCCTCCCTGAGTGCTGGAATTCCAGGCATGAGCCACCACGCCCAGCACTGTAGTATGTGGTGCTGATTGCTGCTGGGAGGGGAGTGAGTCTCCATGCCCAGTATTGTATGTAGTTACCGGAGATTGAACCCAGGTCCTTGTGCTTGCAAGACAGGTGCTGGAACTACTGAGCTAAATCCCTGGCCCTTTGTGGGGTGGTTTTTGGGGTATTAGGTATTTTTGGAGACATCTCATTGCCTTATGGTCTCATTTTAGTTATGTCTGTTGAGCATTGCAGCCCAGATGGGAATAACTGGGAATTATCTTTTCTGCTGTCACATAAAGTCTTCTTGGTAGGTATCTCCGATGTGCCCTGAATTATACGTCTCCATGTGAAAATTTTCACCTTGTTTTTTCTGGATGCTACACTCAGCTCCTAGCACTGCTTTGAAAGGAAAAAAAGTACTGCTAATACCTGTGGAGTTAACCGTATATAAGCAACTAATTGAGTACTCATTTTAAAAGATCTTTACTACTTCACTTCTCTAGGAAAAATCAAAGAGATAAGTAAAATAGAGTAGAGAAAATTACACAATAATGATGCTCAGATTCATACTAATAGTGTATGTAATGAGGAGCAGAAAAGATATGGCATAGAAAAATAAAGAAAAAAAATGCGAAGAGAGAGGAAGAGCAGAGAGATTGATGAAGCTATGTGGAAGGATGTAGACCAAGTTGGGAAGGGAGTATAGCAGGGAAGTAAGAGAGGAGGTAGGAGATTGTGTCCTATTGTCAAACACAGCTATACTTGGGGAGCAGCCTTTGGTATGGTACTCTATGATTAAACATGGAATGTTATGGTACTAGAGCAAGAAACTAGCACACATAACTGTATATTCATATACATTTATAAGAAGACCAAATCCTACTATACGTAAGAAAATAACAGTAGGTAGGCAGGGCTGGCAACAAAGCTCAGTGGTGCTGCACCTGTCTGGCAAGGGCAAGGCCCTGAGTTCAATTCCAGGAACTGCAGAAAACCAAAACCAAACCAAACCAAAATAAAACTAATAGGAGAGAAAAAGAAGAGAAAAAGTGAAAAGGATAAACATATATAAAAAGAAAAACAATCAACAAGAGGGAGATTGTCTTGTTCTGCTGATCAGGGATAGATATCCCTGAACAGTTTGTCACTGCTGCTGTCTTTGGGACCCGCTGTGATTTCAGGGGTCCTGGGGTGGGGTTGGAGTCGTTCTCTCTGGCATCTCGGCCCCAGGATCCCAGGCCACACCCCGGCCATGCCTTCTGGAGCAGCTCTGCATGTCTGCCTGGCTGGTCTGTGTGTGGGCTCCCAAGCTGTGCACCCGGCACAGCCAACGGACGGCTCTGCCCTGTCTCCCTTGTGTTCTTTCTGTCCTGTCACTGGGTGTGAGGCTCTCGGCCGTGGTGCAGTTCTCCAGGTCTCCCTTTGGCCTGCGCTTTCAGTGGCCTTCAGGGATCAGGATGGGGCAGCCCCCCAGCTAGCACTGGCCAGCATTCTTCCTCCGCTCGTGATGCCCACCTAGTTGTCTCAGCTGTCTGGATTTCTCTCACACTCAGAGCCGTTTGGACCGTCACCTCCCTCGTGCTTGCTTCTTGTCTCTGTCTCAGCACCCTAATGTCTTTGGAGGCTGCAGTCACCTCAGTGCCCTGTGTCATGGAGACCAGAGCTGTGTGTCTGGGACCGTGAATTCTGGCCTGGCCGCAGTCCCCCATGTCCTCTGCCGCAGGACCTCCACAGCTCCTGGGACCAGAGATCCCTGCCCTTGTGTGAATAGCTCAGTCTTCTGCATCCCAAGGATTGCTTGTGGCTTTTCCAGGGCTGCTGCCCTTGGAGGATTTGGGGCATTTTACAAAATGGTACAGTCTCTGACCTTGCACTGCAAGCTACACTGGAGCAGAGTCGCACCTTCAATTCCTATTCTCACTTCCCCTGCTTCTGCATCTCACCTGTTCGTCATGTTGTTCGGGATGTGTTTGCCTGGTGGTGGTGGTGATGGGGTATGTTACCTGGGTAAGTGCCGCAGGGTGACCTGTGCGTGGCATTTCTTTGACACACAATGATGGAATTCCTGGAGTTTTCTCTATAGCATTTTATTTCACATATTTTTCTAAACATCCAAGATTTAAAAAGAAAATATGTTTTCATATTGCAGAATTTGCGAGTGTCTATTATGAAGATTTTAATGCCATCCAAACTTCTCTATTTTTACTTATAATCTCTCCAGTCTACAAAGACAAATCTTCTTGCAATAATTGCATTCTTAAAAGTTATTTGTTGTGTTTCTGGTGGCTTTTACTATATATATCTATATATAGATATAGATATAGCTATCTTAATAACTGTCAGATCAGTATGTAGTTTCGTGTCATCTTCAGTATAAACTATGTCTTTAATTGGCATAAAATTATTCTTTTCTTCATTAAACACTTCTGACTTGAAGTCTACTCACTCCACTATTAATATGGGTATTTCTTTCCTTTATTTTCTAATTTATTGGTACAATTTAGATATGTCTGGTGATCACATTGCCCATAGGGAATTTGTATCTGTAACGGTATATCTTGTGTCTCTTATAAATGCCGCGTGATTGTGGTTTATTTTGGTGTCTGTCTAAACTGAGAGAAAGAGGGAGAGAGAGAAAAACAAGAGAGGGAACGTGACTTCTTAGAGGAGTTAACGTCACTTGCTTCTTTCGTGGTAACTGATTATGTGACTTCCCTTCTGATATCTCATTTATGTCCGCATTGTGTCTTCTGTTTGGTTCTTTGCTCACTTCGGCTGCATTGATCAGACTTTTAGTAATTCTATTTATCTTTCCTGCATTGGCAGTTACGAACTGTATACTTAGGCAACTAATAACTACCTTTAGACATTTGAGTAACATGTCAACTAATATTTATATTTTAACATCAAGAATAAAGCATCCTATTTTCAATAGAAATATAAGAAAATTTAATGTTTCTTAAAATATTATAAGTTTAGTTCAGTTTTTTTGTTATAAGGCATTAAAGTAATCTATATCAGCACATAAGGAAGATAAGTGTGTGAAGATATGACAGAAGAGTTATAGTTATTTATAAATAATATAGAGGCAGGAATGAAATAGTTCTCTAGGTAGCTGAAATGGATTAGTTTGAGGAGTGATCTACAAAAAAAATTTAAAAATTCACTTATTTTATATTGAAATGGCTGGGCACATTTTCACCAACCCTAGATTTGTTTGTATTTTCTGATTTAAAATAGAAATCATGTGGTGGCATCGCCAGCATTTCTGGGGCATCTCAGCAAGTTCGGGACGGCGGCCTCTGTGGGTTTACAGCTGAGCTGCTTCACACGGGCAGGTCCTGGGGAAACCTGCTGCAAGACCAAGAGAGGGGGTCATCCATTTCCCGGTGCCTCTGAGTATAACTCACTAGATAGCAAGAATGCTACCTATACCACAGGGGCCACTGATGGGACCCCACAAATACTAGGAGTAAGAGCTTAGATTTCATCTGATCCGCTTACAACACATTGCTGGTTCCTAAGAAAGAATGACTTTTTGGCCAACTGGCACTTACCACAGTATTCTGCTCCATTAGGCTTTTATTGAAAACCCTAAGAGAAATCAGGCACTCTGACCCTCGTGTTCCCTTCAGAAAATAAGACTTTTGGTTGTTCAGGCAGAATTACTCCCATAAATGCTTTGTTTAAATTTTGTGTCCCAGGATTTTAATTCCGCCCTGCTGCGGTTCTTCTGAGGTGTACAACTTTCTAGAGAAGGAGTCGTGGTTTGAGGCCATCCACGGTGAGCCTTGTACAGATTGTTCTTTGTAAAACTACAGGAAGTTTATACTCCACTTCTTTATTTTAAGGCATCTCTTTAATCAGTTAATAAGATCTGGGTTGAAACTGTGACTCGCCTGGCTATCCCTCTATTTCCTGAGAAGTTTAGAAAATGATTTAAGAGCATTGCTTTGGAGACAAACCAACACTTACCTCATCACGATTGAAAGCCAGAAGAATCCGGAAACATCAGTTGTAGTTAGTGAGTATATACGTGTGTAGGGTGGGCATATACTTTGAACTGGTCATGGGGAAAGTAAGGGGGTAAAGGATAGTAATATAACAGTTCTCCAACCAAATGGTGATATTTTCAGTAACAGCATGCAGTGTCCTACCTCCTATTTTCCAACTAATCCAGAAGCTTTTTGATTTCTCAAACTACATTTTCTGGTCCTTTCTTTTAAGTCCCTCCAAATATACTGCCTTTATCTCTATTATAGCATTTTCTGAGGAATAATTTATATATAATAAAATTCTCTCCTTTAAAGTATATGCTTTGATACATTTTGATAAGACAGACATATTTATGTGACTATTACTACATTTATGAGGCAGAACATTTGGATCATCTGCCAAAATCCCCTCAGTCCACTTTGGAATCATTCACTTTCCACTACTCCAAGATCTTGGCACCTAATCATCTTCTTTCTGCCATGTGATTTTCCTTCGTCTGTAATGACTTGTTAATAGAATGATGCAGTATGTACTGTTTTGAGTCTGGCCTCTTTTCCTTAAATTATGCTTCTAACAACCATTCACATCGTAGTTGGATCATTTTTATTAATCGTTGGTGGAGTGGTCACTCCTTACCTTCTGTTCTGTTTTTTGCAGTGTTTTTAGATTTTTTGAGACAGGGTCTCGCTTTGTGGTTCAGGCTGGCCCTGAGCTCAGCCTCCAACTCACATCACAGCAATCCTCCTGCCTCTGCCTCCAGAGTGCTGGGATTACAGGCGTGAGCCACCACGCCCGGCACTGTGGTGTGTGGTACTGATTGCTGCTGGGTGTGGGTCTCCACGCCCAGTATGGTATGTGGTTACCGGGGAATCGAACCCAGGTCCTTGCGCTTGCAAGACAGGCGCCGGAACCACTGAGCTAACTCCCCAGCCCTGTTTTTTGCAGTTTTTACCTGTAGTCAATTGTAGTCTGAAAATGTTGAATGGAAAATTCCAAGGAAAAACCCCAAACAATTCCTATTTTTAAATTGTTCTGAATAGTAAAACAAAATCATGCACTACCACACTTTGTCTTATCTGAGACACGAATCACACTTTTATCCAGTGTATCCATGCTGCATACACTACCTGCCCGTTAGTCACTCAGTGCTGACTCCATTATCAGGCTGACCTTCACAGTGTTGTAGTGTTTGTGCATGAGCAACCCTCTTTTACTAACTAATGGCCTCAAAGACTAATAATGCTGACACTAAGTCTATGTCAAAGAGCAGCTGTAAAGTACTCCCTTTAAGTAAAAAGGTGAAAGATCTCAGTGAGGAAGGAAAGAAAGTGGTATGCTGAAGTCGCTAAGATAGGCAATAAAAGTGAAACTTCTGCCGGATACAGTGAGAAAGGAAAAGGAAATTTGTCCTTGTTATGTCACCACACTGATAACTGCAGAAGTTACGGCCACAGTGCTGATAGGTGCTTAGTTAAGAAGGAAGACGTTACATTTATGGGTAGAAGACAGGAACTAAAATGTATTCTGATGGATGGCAGTGTGCTGTGCCAGAAATCATGGAGCCTATATGAAAATTTCAGCAAGGGAGACTTTAAAATGAGTGACCCCGAGCCATTTGGAGCCAGTAAAGAATGGTCACTCGGTTTTAGGATGTTTGGATGAAGAAATACAAAAATTACTGATAGGCAGCATCTACTGATAAAGGTGCTGCTGCCATTTTTCCTGCAGAGTTAAAGCAACTGAGTTAGGAGAAAGGACACCATTGACAGAAACCATTAACTGAAACCAATAGAGCCTGTGCTAATAAAGGTGCACTGGAGGCCCCGCGGCATAAAACATGTAAGACCCAATGAACTCTGGTGCTAAGTGGCAAGACTTCAGGGCGTATGATGAAACAGTGTACTGTATAGACTGACAGGCCCACCTCTTCTGAAGAAGAAAACCAAAAATTACATTTTGAAAGAGTGAAAGAAGTCAAATTCACATAATTTTTGCTGCAGTAAATTGAGAGAGTTCTGTTTTATGGTTAATTGTTAATCTCATACTGTGTTTAATTCGTAAACTTTTCTGTAAGTATATGCATTTAAGAAAAAACATAGGATACTCATTTTTCTTATTGCTGAGACAAAATACCCAGCATCCAAAGTTAAAGGAGGAAAAATTTATTTCAGCTCAATTTGTAGAGGGTTAGGTCTGTAGTCAGTGGACTCCAAGGCAGAATGACATGGCAGAAGAGAAATAGGTCATGGCAAGCAGGCAGCAGGCGGCAGGTAGCAGCAGCAGCAGAAGCAGGCAGCAGCAGCAGCTATGGCAACTGCAGCAGAAGCAGCAGGGGCAGCAGCAGCTTTTTGCTATCTCTTTATAGTCTATTTGGACTGTAACTTTATTGATTGGTGCTACCAACACCTATCTCCAAAAAGCCCCATCATTGGCCAGAGCAGGCTTTGGGAGGATATTAAAGATACAAGACATGACAAATGCATAGGGATCGGTACTATTTGAGGTTTTAGTACCATCTACCCATTGTTTATGAATGTATTCCATTGTGAAGAGAGGCTACTGCATGCGAGCTATGAATGTGTCAAAAGTTTTAGGGACAAAAATTTAGCTCAGTGGTTCTGGCTTCTGCCTGGCAAGTGCAAGGTCCCAAGTTCAATTCCCAGCACCACGTAGCACAACACCAGGCATGGTGGTTCATACCTGTAATCCCAGCACTCGGGAGGCAGAGGCAGGAGGATTGCTGAATTCAAGGCTGAGTTCAGGACCAGCCTGACCTACAAAGTAAGACCCTGTCTCACACACACACACAAAAGCTTAATTAAAACAGTTTGGATATTTCTGGAATTCACATATAAACAGATGACGTTAATATAATATATCAGGATCAAGGTGAAATTTGTTCTACAAATTGAGATGAAGGAGGCTGCTCAGAATAAACAGTCTTTCAAATGACAAAAATTACCATAAAAGAAAGACGAGGAAAAGCAGAGCAAAGACAAAGAAGAGAGTAAACAAAAGTATGGAGACAGATAACAGCGTACAAAGCTGTGAGCACTTCACTGGAAGAAGTGGGGAGGATTCTGAAGAAATGCATGGGAGCCAGCTCACTAAGTACCACTTTCTGTGCAGCAGCCAGATCAGGAGGGACTTGTAATATTGGACAAAGGTCTTATGCTTTCTTATGTCATGTTAGGGAGCTATTGATGCACTGTAAGATGGGAGACAGATTTGTGTTTTAAAGTAGATTCCATGGGACACACAGAGTATGAGAGGGTAGGCGTAGATGATCACTGCACTGTCATAGGCCAGGGCTGGGACTCAGCGGATCTGCACAGCTGCTTCACGGACTTCAGAGTAAAGTGAATTAGATAATATTTGGAAAAGAATAGCTTGGTGAGAGAGCAGTTGGAGACAGTGAGGCACTCTTTCTAGGTAGGGTGTTTGGACAGATATTTGTATAAGGCTAACAGTAGAGATGAAGAGGTATTTTTTGAGCCAAGGTCTCACTTTGTAGTTCAGGCTGGCCCTGAGCTCAGCCTCCAACTCACATCACAGCAATCCTCCTGCCTCTGCCTCCCGAGTGCTGGGATGACAGGCGTGAGCCACCACGCCCGGCACTGTGGTATGTGGTACTAATTACTGATGGGGCCTGAGTGAATCACCCCGCCCAGTATTGTACATGGTTACTGGGGATCAAACCCTGGTCCTTGTCCTTGCCAGGCAGGCATCAGAACCACTGAGCTAAATCTCCAGCCCGAGATGAAGATTTTAAGTTTAGACATAGTGAGTCTGAGGCGCCTATTGTGCCCTCAGAAGATTTTAAGCAGGGCTTAGGAATCTTGAGTCCATGTATGAAATGAGGCTTGATTTTATGAATAATTAGCAAATGAATTAAAAATGAAGAAACTGAAGTGATCAGAGTTCCTGGAGAGCACGCACAGATATCTCCCCAATGTTCATGGTCTTCCCAGCTCGCAGTACTGAGACCAAGCTGCTCCAGAAATATTTGCTGAGAGGAATGCATAAATTTATGCTTCTTTTCAAGGAAATGTTATCTTATGCTTCGGACACTAGACTACAAGGGAGTCAGACAAAGAACTAAAGTGTGGAATGGCATGACCTACTTAAAGGCGGCCAGATAATATTCTTATCAAAGGCAGAGCGCTTCATACAGTGAGAGAACCGTGACCCTCGAGTGACTGTATTTGCAGGCTGCTGCGGGAGAGACAGGGCCACCTGGAGCCTATGGCAGATACACTGCCAACCACCGTGATGCCTACTATTCGGTGCCGCCCTGTCAGGCCAGAATCGGGTAAATGAATGCTTCATTTTATATCTTTCCACATAAACAGATGGCCTCACCCACAGACAGATTTAGAAAGCTCTGCGGTTTTAAAGAAAAGGGAGACTATTTGTCTAGCTGGGGAAAAAAGAGCCACTGCTTATCATGGCTCTTAAAGACATACTTATTTCTTAAAACTCAGGTAACAAATCTCAGCCCTTCCAAGAAGCTTTCCCAAACTTACAAGTTGGAATTAGTCTTCTGTCATTATTTACTTTCCCACGACTTGTTTTAGAAACGGCATGATTCATTTCAGATCCTGGAGCAGGGTCATGATAGGTCCTATAACCTGTGGCAGTGGGAGAAAGAGAGACTTCTTTGAATCTGTTCTCTCTTTCTGCGAATTACCTATAGTGGTACACGTCAAGGTGAGGAGAGGGATTTTAGCTTTTTGCCTGCTTTAAGCTCCACTTTGAGAGATGGTACAAGTGATAGAAGATACAAACTCATAGTTGTCCCTCTGGAATTCATCTAGGTCCCTCCTATTTTGCAGGATGTTGGAGAGAATCTGTTAGTGTTATCTGTAGGGTTTTTTTGTTCCATGAGATCTACATTTCCTTATGAGATTACCTACTTTTAAGTTTATTTGCAAGCCAGGAAATAGCATTTGAAGGGCTGAGTATTCAGGAAGGTGGAAGACAGGATAGTCTCTTCTGAGCAGTACTAATTAGCATCTCATTAGTTATCATGAGTGTTGGCTGAGCCAAAGAAGCATATTTCACTTGTTTTATCAATATTAGAAATGGGGACAGAATTTCTTTCCAGAATTATTGTATCTTCTCTCCCTGTGGTCTTTTAGTTCTGTACCATTCTTTTTCTTTTTAAACTCAACTTTTAACCTGAAGTATAAATACATAGAGGAAAATATAAAATTCACAAAGAGCTTGATGAATTCTACCAAACTGATCACTCAGGTGAAGCAAGGCAACATTGCCAATGGTCCAGAATAAAGTTCCCTTCTGGGGTAACTAGGAACTTTATCATTAACACTTAGGTTGATTTTTTCTGTCTCTGAAATGTGTGAGGGTCTCATTCAATTGTACCACATTATCCGCATCTCCATTTACATTTTCCAGCTGAATGTGTAGGGATATTTTCTTGTGGATCAAATTTTCACTTGATTAGGGCCAGGGAGTTAGCTCAGTGGTTCCGGCGCCTGTCTCGCAAGCGCAAGGACCCGGGTTCGATTCCCCGGTAACCACATAACAATACTGAGTGTGGAGACCCACACCCAGCAGCAACCAGTACCACATACCACAGTGCCGGGCGTGGTGGTTCACGCCTGTCATCCCAGCACGCGGGAGGCAGGGGCAGGAGGATTGTGATGTGAGTTTGAGGCTGAGCTCAGGGCCAGCCTGAACCACAAAAGCGAGACCCTGTCTCCAAAAACCTAAAAAAAAAAAAAAATTTTCACTTGATTAATAAAAGCTAACCAAAAACTCACATGGGGTTATTGGCTTTTTGATATTCTACCATATGAAAAATTTTTTTTCACTTTGAAAAAGTTATCTGTATTTTTCTTACTGATTTGTAGTCTAGTTTACAATTCATTTTCTTGATTAGTGATCAGTACATTTTTATGTAACAGTTTAATAAATTGCTGCCTACCTCATCTCACTAAGACACACTACCATATTTTTCTTCTGGAGTTCCCCCTCCCCTTTCATATAGACTTCAAAATTCCATGTGGAGTTGAGCTTGTAGTATATGGTGTGAGAGAGTAGGGTTCATTTTTTGACATGAATATCCAGTTGCTCAGGACTCCTTATTAAAAAGAATATATTTTAAATTCCTATATTTTCATAGATCAAAGTTTTATACACACAGATCTGTTTCTGGATTTTATACCACATTGTTCTGTTCCATTCTTTCATTAATGCCATAAGGTATTAATGGCTATAGATTTATGGTATTATAATATGTTATATCCTAAATTATCCAATTATATTTTTCTTGAATATAGTCTTGACTCGTGTTGGTCCACTGAATTTTATATAATTTTGGAATTATCTTGTCAATTTCTACACAACTTTCTTTTGGGATATTTTTAAATAAACTTCATTTTGAAATCATTTTTGCTTATAGAAAAATTGAAAGAGAACAAAGAGTTCTCACTTACTATCATTCAGTCTGTCACATTGCTAACATCTTATATTACCACGGTACATTTATCAAAACCAAGATGCTGACATTGATATATTACTATTAACTAAATCCCAGACTTGATTTGGGTTTCACCAGTATCTTCCTCAATGTCTTCTTTCTTTCCAGGATCCAGTGCAGCACACACTACGTGTAGTTGTCATGTCTCTCTAATCTGTCCTGGGGTGACAGTTTCTTGTCTGCCCATGTTTTTCATTATGACTTTGGCAGTCAAAGGAGGACTGGCCAGTGATCCTGGGAAATGTTCTCCATCTGGGGATTTCCATTCCTTTTCTTGTGCTTATATTGTGGTTATAGGTTTCTGGAAGGAGCACAGCGGTGCTGAAGTATCCCTATCACTTCATACTAGGGTATGAAATCCACTTGAGTTTTCTGGTGAAGTTCACCATCATCACTGAATTGAAGAGGTATTTGCCAAGTTTCTACACCATGAAGCTATTTTCCCTTCTTTTACTCTATTCTTTGACATCAGGCCATTAAGTCAAGTCTATCCTGGTTGGGGAGGAGCAGATAATAAAGCTCCACCTCCTCCAGCATGTAACATCTTCACATACTTGAAACTTCTTATGTGAAAAAAAAATCTTTTATTTATTTATCCCTTTTTTAGTCATTTGTTTATATGAACATGCACTCACAAATACCTATACTTTGGACTCTGACTCAGCACTACTTTATTTTATTGCTCAAACTGTCCTACCTCTGACCTTGAAGAGATTTTTCAACTTGTCTCTGGGGTCTCATTCAGTCTTTTCTGTTTGGTGCACTCTGTTACTTTCTAGTATTGCTACCATATGCGGGGCTCATCTTGGACACTGCCTGCGCAGACTTTAGTGTCGGGGATTTCTGTAACGGGCCCTTGTTCCTTTTCCCGCAGAATGGTGTTTGGAAACCAAGGTCTGAGCCCTGGGTGCGCTCGTTATTACTGGCTGTCATTGCCTTGTCTGTGGTTAGTGCTAGAAGAGCTAGAAGATCTGTGTATGTCATGCACATATATGAACGTATGTGCTCCTTTGCATGGTTTGTGTATATGTAGATGCATATATGAATACTAATCCACAAAGTCATATCTATAATTGTTTTTGTCCATCTTATATGTTAAGCTAAACATTAATCATATTAGTGTCTCTGACTGTAACCCAGTAGTAGCAAATTCATTCTAATACTTCTTTCTTGATTATCACCAACAGTCCTTTCTGACTGAGAAATCTGATACCTGCCGCTGTTCCTTCATTCATTCACTGCTGGTGTGCAGGTAAAACAGTCTTGGAATTGTTACCCATACCAGTAGAGTACAGTGTTTATATACAATGTCTTTTGTCTAGTAGCCTTATGATTTTTTAGCTAACATGGTCATCAAAGTTATCTAGATATTTCTTTCTTTTTTCTCTCCCTGCCTCCCTCTTTTGCACATGCTGGATTTCACACTTGGTAATTCACAGCTCTAGGACATTTGACAAATGGACACGTGTATCCCTCTGGAACAGTACCTTCACCATTCAAGTGCTCTAATGAGTCCGCTGTAGTTGATTATTTTCCTGTCTCCCATTCCTGGCAACATTAATCCTCCTTAGCATTGTATTTTTTTTTTTTTTTTTTTTGCCGGAATGCCTTTTGAGTGAAATCACACAACGTGTAATCTTTTAGGCATGTTTTCTCTCATTTAGAACAATGTGCTTAGGATTCATCCTTGTCACTGTGTGGATCAATAGTTTGCTTCTTTTTCTGTTGATGTCTTAGTTCCTTTCTTGGGTTGCTGAGATGCAATCTCCAACCCCGACAACCTGGAGAAGAAAAGGTTTATTTTGGCTCACAGATTGTAGAGGTTTCAGTCTGGCTCCAAGGCGGGGTGGCGGCAGAGGGCTGTGGCAGGCAGGAGGCAGGGAGACTTCTGGTTCCTCTTTCCAAGTGACCAGGAGTCTAAGCCCTTTGGTGCGTCCACCCCCCCATCCATCATCCACAGCCAGGACAGTGCTAACGCAGCTGGGGGACTCATCCCGCATCACACATTTAATTTCATTTTCTAATAAGCTTTTGCTTTTAGGTCAGCATGCCTGCAATTTTTTAAAAATATTGATTATTATATTTAGTAACATGCTTAATTAATTTTGCATATTTGTCACTGGTAGTTGTCAGTGTTCATTTGTAGGTTCAGAAGATTTGTTTTTTTAAATTCCAACCTTTAACTTTTTGTTTATTTATTTATTTTCTTGGTTTTGTCCTATTGGCTGCTCCCCTCCGCACTAACAGTTCTCCATGGCAGGCGTCACTGTCTCTGGAGGAAAATTTTCAGTACTAAAACATTTGAAACAGTGCTCACTGTGGATCTTTAGATAGGTCAGTTTCATCAGGGTGGGTAAATCCTATCCATTCTCAGTTTTCTAGGGTTTTAAATCTAAATCCATGCAGTATTTTTCAACTGCTTTTTCTGCATTTATTAGAGAAATCATCTAATCTTTATCTTTGAAAGTTAATAATGGAACTTACATTGTTTTTTGAACGTTAAACCAGCCCAATGCCTGGAATAAGCTCTTCTTGGGCATGTTGTATTATTTTTTAAATGTATTCTCAGATTAGATATGCTCATATTTAGTTAAGAATCTCAACATGTCCTTTCATAAGGCTTATTGACTTGTATTTTCTTTTCTTGAATACATACTTAAGTCTGGTGCTAGCATAAGGGCAGTGTTAGCTTCCTAAAGTGATTAGGAAACATTTCTTCCTTTTCTATTAAACTACAAGATTTTTGATGGATATCATTGCTTCTTAAAGTGTAATTTATAGTAAAGTAATCTGGAGCTAGAGGTTGTGTGTGTGTGTGATTTCTCATTATGTATTTCATTTGCAGAAATTTTCTATTTAAAACATAATTATCACATTAATTTGCATGAAGTTATTTTCTCACTAATTTCTGTAGATACATAGTAATGTGTTTATATTTACATTTTAATATAACTTTTAGTTTTCTTAGTCTTAACTACTCATTGTTAGTTTTATTAGTCTTTTGAATAAACTAGCTTTTTGCCTTTATTGAATTTATATGTTATATATTTGTTTAATCTTTTATAATGTTTTCATCTGTATTGTTTTTTCTCTTTAAATTCATTGTTTCTCCTGAATTCTTGAAAGAGAGGCTTGTATAATTACTTCCAGCTTTCTCTCTTTCCTAACAGATGCATTTAAAATTATGTTTCCTTCTAAGCACTGTTAGCTGCATTCTACAAAATTGTGAGACATCTTGGTTTCTGTTATCATGCAGTTAAAACATTTTCTAATTTCTAACATGCTTTATTTTTGAGCCATGGATTTTTCTGAAACTACTTTGCCTAATTTTCTGTCATTTGAGTTAAATTAATCTTTTTTTTATGATGTTTTATGTATTCCATTCCATTAGAGGATGCTTTGGCTGTTTTCAAACTTTCAAGATTTATTACATTTTTCTTTTTGGCTCAGAATTTGCTTGATTTTGAAATATTGTTCCTTGAGTATTTGAAAAGAGCATATATTCTGATGTTGATAGGTGTAGTATCCTATAAATTTTAAATGTTTATTATTTATATTATTCAAATTTGTACACTCAGAAAGGCTTTTATCTATTGTACCAGTTAACATGAACCATGTTATGATTTATTACGATGATTTAAGGCTGATCTGTTTCCTCTTTCAGTCCTATCATTTGCTTTATGTATTTTAAAGTTACTCCTTGCATAGAAACAATAAATTAAAATGTCTTTCTGGTGCATCAAACTATTATGTAATTTGTTCCTTTTATCTCTTAAAGTGCTTCCTAATATAAAATCTACTTTATTTGATATTTATATAGCTCTATTAGTCTTTTCATTAGAGGTTATATTAATTATATCCACATCCACCTAGAGAGATATATCATTCAAATTCTTTGTGTTTTAATATTTAAGCCTGTCTCAGGAATTATTCTAAATTCATTTTTTCATCTAAGTATTTTACTGTTGTATTTAATTGGAATATTTATTCATTCAGTTGTAACTTACAGATATATTTGTAGTTAGATTTATGACTTATTTCCTATTTGTTCCAACTCTTATGCTCCATTGTTCTTTATACTTTCTCATTTTCTTTTAGGTTAAATGTTTAATTTCTTTTTTTCTATAAACTTGTTAGTTATATGTGATTTTATTTTGTGGTAGTACTTACTAAAAGATTTTATCATACAACCTTGACTTACTAACTTAATATAAATTAATTCTACTGTTTTTAGATAATAAAAGTAGCTCACATTAGTTCTATACATACCTTCCTTCTTTGTTTTTATTGTTTGTATCTTAATTCTATATATTTTAAGCTATAGACATTATTATTAGTTCGAACAATCAATATTTATTTAGATTTATCTATATATTTTAAACTTTTCTATTACTCTTTATTTCTTGGTGCATTTTCATACTGCCATCTTGACGCCTCTTCCTAAACCACTCACTTTAATATTTCCTTTAGGGTGGATTTAGTTGTCTAAAAATGTCGTTTTTACCATTTTGCTTTAAATTTTGATTTTTTGAGACAAGGTCTAGCTATATAGCTTAGACTGGACTTGAGCACACCATGTAGCCCAGGCTGGCCTTGGACTCATGGTGATTCTTCTACCTAGGTCTTCTAGTTATGATATTTTTATAGACATGTACCACCACACCTCGTTTCTTTGCCATTGTTTCCAATGAATATTTTTGAAAGACAGAATTCTAAATTTGCACTTAGCAGTAGTTATTTTCTTTTATCACTTAAAGTTTTCACTATTGTCACCTAAATTCTATTTTTTTGTTGTTAGAAAGCCATCTCTCAGTTTTATTCTCACTAAAGAAAATACTCCCAAGTTGCTTAAAAGTTCTTTAGTATTTTACTATCATTATTTAGGGTAGATTTTTTTTTTTTTAAAATTGGCAGTTGTAACAGTTGAGATTGTCAGTTTCATGGGAGCAACAGACTCCTGCAGAAGTGAATGGATCGTGGGGACATTATACTCACTAGTGGATTAATCCGCTGGTGTTCATAGCTCTGTGTGCTGATAGGAGGTGGGAACAGGTTGGAGGTGGTTCACCGGAAATGTTCCTTTGCAGGATAGCTCACTGACAGTGTTCTCCTATTCTACTTCCTGACTACAATAAACAGCAGCATAGGTCCACCATGCCCTTGTACCATGATCTTCCTTCTTTGGAGCCAGTTGATAATAGACTAAACTTCTCAAATTGTGAGCAAACTGATTTCTCCTCCTTTTAATTGTGGGTGGCAGATACTTCATTCCAGCGGTGAGAATGCTAATTGGGAAAATTAGTATCAGAGAAGTGGGATTGTTATGACTATACCTGATCATGTGGTTCAGAAACTTTTGGAGCTGGTCGGAGGAAGGAGTTGGAAAGGCTGGGGAGTGTGAACAGAGAAGCCCTAGAAGGCAGTAAGCTAATGGTGCTGGGTGCTTCTGTTTGTCACTCTAAAGACCAGCATTCTGGTAGGCCAAGTTCGTGAGGTTTTTGTTTAGAATGAGATTTCTATTGGGAAATGGGTCAGACGCTACATGTGGCAGCATTCGGGGTGTGGCTTGAGTATTTCTTGCCACTTTTAGTTAGATATATAGTGGAAATTAGGAGCAAAAAGCAGGGCAGAAGCATTTAAAACACTTAAAATTTGCACAGATAGGAACCGTGTATAAAGTTGGGAGAGAAGGAGGTAGGGTTGCTGAAGAGAGCAGTGCCATAAAAACAAACCATGTATTCACCCAGCAGCAACCAGTACCACATACCACAGTGCCGGGCGTGGTGGCTCACGCCTGTAATCCCAGCACTCGGGAGGCAGAGGCAGGAGGATTGTGATGTGAGTTTGAGGCTGAGCTAAGGGCCAGCCTGAACCACAAAGCGAGACCCTGTCTCAAAAAAAAAAACAAACCATGTATTTTGAACTGAAATGAGAAGATAGATGACTTTAAGGAACCTCAGAAATGATTAAGATTTCATCAATTGTAGCCTCTAGGAACTCCTGTGTGATTCTTTCGTTTGAAAAGAAAGCCCCTAGGCTCCTGCTTGAGAAAGGCCACCTAGAGAATGTTCTGATTTCCCAGTATTCATTTCACCTAGCTCTCTGTATCTAGACATAAAGAAGCCACTATAGCATTTGTACAAAGGGGCCTGGCTACTGCTTGAATTGGTAGAAGACTTTGATGCTGTCCATATGCTGTTGGTTGTTTCAGCATATAGAATGTGAGTTTTGGGGTCAAGGCCTCCACCCAGATTTCAGAGGAGGGTTTAAGAGGCTAGGAAATGTGCCTATGTGGGTGAGTGTATCTGTGTATGCGTGAGTGTGTGTATGTGCAGCTGTAAGAATGAAAGCAAAACTGCAGTGGAGACCTCAGGAAGTATAGACACCATGAATATAAAATGTTTGCAAAGGAAAGTTGCAGGTCACAGAGGAATCAACCCAGGGCGGAGGTCATGTGGGTCATAATCCAAAAAGACCTCCAGGTTGGGTGGCCTAAGCTCTCCGGAAATTACATCCTAACAGTATGTGGCCTGGATGCCAGACATGGAGCTACTACTGGACTTAATATTTACCCACTGGGGTTTGGTTTTGTGGTCCTGTTCTTTTCTATTTATTCTTCCTCTTTGGAATGTCAGTGTTTATCCCTTCCTTTGTAATTTGAGATTAAGGATGGTAATATCTTGGTTCATGAACGCTTCTGTTTACGAACAGAAATATTTGGTCAGATTTTCATTCCATTTGCAAGCTCCCTATTGGGTAGTGAACATGACCATGGCCAGCTTCCTTTGTGAATATTTATGACCATGACCAGCTTTCCCTATGAATATTCATGTGGCCATCTTTCCTGCTCTGACGTGTGGACATGGCTTCCTCCGGCTGAGATAATGCTGGTGTATAGACCTGTGCGCAATGCTATGATGCTTTTTTGTGTGCTTTTTAGTGCAGACAGTACTGTACGGTGTTATTCAGTCAGGTGTGGTGCCAAGGAAAGTGCAGAGTAAGTACGGTGGTAAAAAGAATGTGCAGAGCAGTAATAAAGGACAATAAGAAAGCGCAGAACAGTAATGAAGGTGATAAATATGTGTAGAGTGATAATGAAGGTGACAGGAAAGAACAGCAATAATGACAGTAGCAAGAAAGTGAAAATCAAGAAGGTTTTCAAGAAAATAGCCATTGAATTCAAGAAGGAAATTATACAAAAGCATAATGGTTTATGTGACTAATCGGGCCTCAAAGTTTAAGATAGTAGAGTAGAAAATCTTGATTATTTTAAAGAATAAAGATGCCATCAAAGGAGCTGATGTGATGGAGTATTGATGTTAGCCAAGTAGAGGACACAAGTGCTGGCAAGTGTGGACAAATTTTTGTTAATGTGTTTTAATGGGAAACAACTGCAAGTGGTAGCATTAGTAAAATTGTGATCTATGAAAGAGCCAGGAAATTTCACAGTAATTTACTGCAAGAAATGTCTCTACAAAGTACAAGAAGCAATGAATTTAAAGTCAGTAGAGAGTGGTTTGATACATTCTGCTAGAGAGGTAGCGTCCAGGAGTGTGATAAGACATGGTAGAACTTCCAGTTCTGACGAGGCTGCTACAAGAAAGAAATTACAGAATTAATGAAGGCAGAAGGGTCTTGTTGAGCTGAACTCAACAAGAGTTCAGCTGTGATGAAACAGTGCTCTTCTGGAAGAAGATGCTGAATGGAACCTATAGCATGCAGTAGAAAAGGCACTTCTGGGGCACAAGTCCACGAAGGAAGAGTGACCCTTTTCCTGTATGTGAAGATAAGCACTGACCTGAAGATTAAACCACCAGTGGAGTACCATCCCAGACTTCTTGTGTTCTCAAGAGAATGTAAACTGTGCCAGACTATCTGTCATGTTGGGGGACCATGCAAAAGTTTGGGCCACAAGGCAGTTGTGTAGGGAATGGATGCATGAGATGTCTGCATCCATCATTAAGAACTATTCTGACAACCAGCTGTCTGAAGAAAGTTGTCCTCTTTGGCTGGACAGTGCCTTGACGTACCCTCAAGGCTTGATGAATGCTATAGGCACCGAGTATGACTTGATAAAGCCAAGTTCTTCCCCAACAATGTGACACTTCTTCTGTAGCCTGTGGATTGAAGAAGTGATCTACAGCTTCAGGGAGGTGTACACAAAGGTGCTCTTCACTATGAGTTTTCATGTCACGGAAGAGAGGTCCTTGACTCTAAAAGAGTTCTGGAAGAAACATTTCATTGTGTGTCACTTATTGACAAAGGCTGGGAGGAGTTCATGCACCAGACCTTAAACTCAGCCTGGAGGAAACTGTGGCCACAGGGTGTCACTCAATGTGGCTATGAAGGGTCTGATGCACAGATAGTAGAGGAGCTTGCATCCTTGGGCAAGAGTGTGAACACTGATGATGCAGATACTGAGGAGCTTGTCGAGGGCTAAAAGGAGGAGCCGAGGATGGAAGAACTTGCTGAGGTCAGAGTGACAGCAGAGCGTGCTGGTTGAGGAGCGTCCGTTGAGGAGGAGGGAGACAAAAGGAGGTTAACAGGAATGTGATAAAATTCATTATGGAGAAACGAATATGAGTACCTGAGTTTCTGTGAGAAGCACCACCCCAACCTAACTGTAACAAAGAGTGTGTTGAATCCAATAGGCAATAGGGCAGCCTCTCATTTCTGAAGGGTTATGCAGTGCAGGAAATAATAACTGAATCAGGCAGATTTTTCATCGGGATTGACACTGCAGCAAAGATGCAAATAAAAGAGGAAACGTCTGAAGGGGATCTCCCTGATGTTCTTATGGAGGAGACTCTCCCTCTAAATAATAATCTCTTCTTCTCCTACCTCCCTATCTCCCACACCAGAGGTTGGCCTAAGCAGTGTTAGTATTCTCTCCCT
This sequence comes from Petromus typicus, assembly GCA_004026965.1. NCBI lineage: Eukaryota > Metazoa > Chordata > Mammalia > Rodentia > Petromuridae > Petromus > Petromus typicus. Next base: position 62,145 of record PVIR01003287.1, read on the forward strand.
TCGTACTGTTCTGTACTGTACTTTGTTTCATATTTTGGTTTAAAAGAATTCATATGGTTGATAATGGATTAACCTTATTTACATTCAACCTCATGGGAAAATTGACTCAGTTCACAACCACTTGTGTTTGCGACCAGAATCATGGATGAATTAAGTGCATGGGCTGATGTACTGCTGTGACTTGTGTTTTGAATTTTATGAAGGTTCACTGCTAGGAGTTCACCTTAGGTCTCAGAGGAGACTTGGATGTGGACTTTTCAGAAATACTGGCACTGTGGAGTCTTTGGAGAAGGGAGCAATGTGTTTTCAATAGTGTGCTGGTCAAATTACTTTCTCTATTTGGAGACTGAGTATGGTTTAATGAGAAATGTTCATGTGTCCAGTTGACAAAGGGTAGGATGTGATGGTTAAATCAAATTGTTAAGTTGTCTGGGTGAAGAGACTTCTGGAGAAGTGTTGGTGTCACAAGAGTGCTATACTGACTTGTGGATTAATTGATCGATGCTTATAGGTTAATGTACTGTTAGGAGATAGGGCTCAATGGGAGGTGAGTCAGTGAGTCTCTCCCCGCCCTCCCTCCCCCTATTCTTTCTCCCCTCCCCCTCCTCTCATGCTTCCTGTCCCCCACTTTTGCTTAGCAGGCACAGCACCACTAAACTATATCCCCTGCCTCTTCCTTCTCTTGAAGATAAAATTTTCCATCTTCAAGTAATTTTTTTTGACATAACAAGAGATATTGTAGAATATATACCTGATAATTTCATATTTTCGATGGGTTTTCTGTGTTTTACTTATCTTGGTTTTGAGTTGTATGTTTTTGTTTTCTGTATGGTTGGTAGTGTTTGATTCACTGTAGCACAGAAGGTATTAACTAGTATAGAAATAAATTGAGGCTCTGGGTGGTGATTTCTATATCCCCAGTGAACTTACTTTCATTTCTGTCTGGCATTTGGGGTATGTGCCACTTATCCCAGTCTGAGTTTGAACCGATTCAAAGGTGTGATTTAGTCTCTGTGTTCTAATTTTGGCTTCTCTCCACTTGTAAGGTGGAGGCCAGGGGTAGTCTGAACCAAAGGCTTGGATAGTTTTCTTTTTGAACACACACTTTTGTCCTTCAATTCTGTAAAACTACAGGAAATTTTGCTCAGCTTTGGAGCCTCTTAACTGCTATTGTTTTATTCTTTGGCTCAGCTTTCCAGCATCTCAGTAGCTACCTGCGAGCCCACAGTGGTTTAAGTAGTACCAAATCTTGGAGTTACCCCTCTGTTTTTTTCTCTTTAGGATCTTGGCCCATTTGTCTGCACAACTTTGGAAGCTCTTCAGTACCTCCAAAAATAATATATATTTATGTACACTTAATGCAGCATTTATGTTTCTTGCTATAGATATGTTGGCCTGTGACACATCAGCTTTCATTTTAAAAAGAAGTTATTAATTTGTATGGTTCATGATAACAACATTGCATTTGTATATATGGGTACAATAGTACCCAAGATTATTGTAAGGGTCAAAGTAGATCTTTCAGAGGAAAGTACTGAGCAAACTACAAAGCTATATCCAAACAAATGAGTAATTATCCCAAGTATAGAAACCTAACCAGAAGTGTTTGCTAATTTCTTTCTTTTAAACTAGAAATCCTATTAAATGACCTGGATCAATCTAGTGAATATTCTAATTACTGTAGAAGAAGGAATTGTGTCAAAATGTGAGATTCTGAGACTGATGTGTTAGTTACTTTTCCATAACTGGTACACATTGGACCCCCATAATTTAAAGGAGTAGAGGTTCATATGGTTCATTGTTTAATGAGTTCAGTCATCTTATTGGCTCTAAGAAAGAAATGGCATGTAGAAAGGCAGGCAGAGACCGGCTGCTCGCTTCATGGCAGCCAGGAAGAAGCGGAAGAGGGGGCAATGCATCCCTTTCCGGCTGTTGTCCCCGGTGACCCAGGGCAGCAAGCCTTACCACCCGACAGCACATTCAGCTATGAGTCTATCGATGATTAATCCCATGATAAGTATAGCTTCTCCATTCTGAATGCGTGAGATTTCGGGGGGCACTTAGATCTAAACCATTATGATGTTAAAACTGAGGGATATGTTCTCCTCAGCAACTCACATGTTAAACCATAACACAAGAACCAAGAGAGTCCTGGCTGTCAAATCCCAGCACGGAGGGGATTGAATAGGTCCCAAAACATCTGAGGCCAGAAAGGAGGTGAGTGAAGGACTGAGAAACGAAAGGTAGAAAGGGCTGGGGCAAGTGGGTTGCAGCATGGATCAGGAGTGGTCAGGGGACAGCCAAATTTATCTTGTGTATTTAATGGGGAATAACTATGAAACTGAAAATGAACCATATGTGCTAATTTATAACTTGATACTTTTCCATGGATTTTAAATTTTGCAATCTTTAAAGGATTTAATAGAATTATTTCACCTCTATGGTTTTCTTATCCCCCAATTAGAGTTTTGGGTATGTGCCAGCAGCATTATACTCTATGTGAGTACATCGAATGTTATTATGCATACGAACACATGTTGCATGTTCCTTAACTTGATAGATGTGAGATGACATTCATTATATTTATTATTGTGGTTTGCTGCTTTTGGATCCATAGGTATTGCTGTATAAGTTTAAGATGGTGGCTGCCAAAAATTCTTCTTTTTCTCTGCCTTCTAACCAAGATTCTCAAATAGGAATGGTGTAACCCAGTCACCCTGTCACATGTCTTCTCCCATGTCGCTCAATATTTCACCCTTATGTTTTGTTTTCTTCCATATTCCCTCCTAGCCCTGGCTCTGCTGTGAGCTCAAGCTTTTCAGGACTGTAGACATCCTTGGAAGGAAAAGAGAAATCACACAGCTTACCCCAAGACTAACCTGATGTACTATATCTCATCAATATAGATACTTCCCTATGAATCTCATGCTCAAAAACAGTGTGTATTTGCCTAGACTGAGTTAGTGTATGTTCTTATATACACGGCACAAGAAGGGCTCAAATTTATTAGTCAGGGATCTGACTCAGTGACTGATCACTGACCCTCAGTGATCAATAAAAGAGCTACAAACAGCAGTGTAGAAATAGTAAAGTGATTCAGCGTGAATATGGGAGCACATCAGCTGTCACAAAAGGGAGAAAACGGCTTTGCTGTCTTGTTATAAATCAAGAAATAAGTATTAGAAGCGGTGTCATAACAGAGCTGCTGTTACTACCTCGAAGCTGCAGGGTGGTGATCTCAGGGCAAAGGAAGTGACAGGGCTAACTTAATGCCATTCCACATTTCGACTTTTTAGTTTACCATGTTGATATTTCACATAGAATCAAAAGTTTTAAATATATATGGTTATATTAGACAAACGGGCATAACAACATCGAGGGAGGAAATACTACTAATAAAAATTTGTTACAAAATTTTAAATACTAAAGGCTTGAATACAAATATACTCATAATATTTTTGGTTAAGAGAATACTACATGAAATGTGCAACCCCTTTAAAAACTGACAAGTATGATTCCAGAGGGAAGTGAAGTGTGTAGTTGGTTATGCTGCAATGGATCTATTTACTTATTAGTGGACATTTGTGTTGTCTTCAGGCTTCTAATAAAAAAACCTCTTCATTCTATTATAAATATTTACTTCCTCTAGGAAAATATTTGATTACCTATGCAGACACTATATGTAACTCCTTTCACTCTTTTTTGTATATTCGGATTTCTGGATGGTGTCATTTCCACTATTGTCAGAGGACCTCCCTTATCACTTCGATTGGAGTTTGTTCTTCACCAAAAACTTTCTTCTAGATTTTGTGCGGCTGAATTTAGTCTTTATTAACTTTTGTTTTTGAAAGTTAGTCTCATGAGCGTACAATACTAGTCTTCATAATTATGTGCTTCAGTACTATGAAGATATTTCTTGATTGTTTTCTCACTTGTGTTGTTTCCAGTAAGAAATATTTTCATTTCCTTACCTGGATTCCTCTGTATGTAGTATAACTTTTCTTTCTGTCTGACCTTTGACATAGTGTTTATCCCTAGTTTTGAACAATTTTATTATAATATCTTTGTATGTTTTTCTTCATGTATATGTTTGTATTCCTACACTTTGGAATTCTACTGCAGGACATGTGATCACTGAGCTTTGTGGATGTGTACACTTGTGGTTTTCATCAAATTTGAAAAAATTTTTCTTAGTTTTTTTCAAATCATTTTTCTTTTCTTTTCTTTTTTTTTTTTTTTTTTTTTTTTTTTTTTTTTTTTTTGAGACAGGGTCTCGCTTTGTGGTTCAGGCTGGCCCTGAGCTCAGCCTCAAACTCACATCAGCAATTCTCTTGCCTCTGCCTTCCAAGTGCTGGGATTACAGGCGTGAGCCACCACGCCCGGCACTGTGGTATGTGGTACTGGTTGCTGCTGGGTGTGGGTCTCCACACCCAGTATTGTATGTGGTTACCGGGGATCGAACCCGGATCCTTGCGCTTGCGAGACAGGCGCCAGAACCACTGAGCTAACTCCCCGGCCCACATTGTTAGACTTTTCAGGTGAAGAAGTGAAGGCACTTAAGAAACATATGAAGAAAGCTCAACATCACTCGTTATTTAAGAGCTGCAAATGAAAACCACACAGATTTCATATCACTCCACAAAGAAAGACTGCTGTGATGAAATCAACCAATAATGAAAGAATTAAAAGAATCATACCCACAGTGTGCATATGTACACCCATGTTTATAGTAGCTACTTTGTGATAGCCAAATTTTGGAAACAGCCCAAATGTCCATCAATAGGAAACTAGATAAAGAAGATGTGGCTTTTGTTTTAATAAAATGGAGTACTACTCTACCATAAAAATGATAATTTTGAGTCATTTATACTCAAGTGGATATTCCTTGAGAGTGTACTTATAAATGAAATAAATGGGACACAGATGTGTAAATAGTATATCTTTTCTCTAGAATGAAAAACTGAAGGTGTAAATGAATACCAAAATGTATGTTAGATAATGTGGAATAGGAAGAAAAGGTGCAAAGGGAAACGGCAGCTAGTGGAAAGTAAAGAAGGGAAAGTAAAAATGTGATAGTAAAAACAAGGAAACAAAGCTTATGTATATAGGGGGTGACAGAGTGCAAGGGAATGGGAAAAATAATGAGAAACAAGATATGCCATGTATTGGTACAAGTTCTCAGTGATGAATGTGATCATAATGCATATATAAAATACACCAATAAAATCAGTTCAAAAAATTTCATTGTTGGATGGCAGATATTCTGTATTCCTATTTGGGTTATTAAAAAAAACTTTTATTTTTTTATTCAATATTTTGCACTAGTGTTTTGTTAATTCTTGTACTAATTGTAACATTTGCATTGGTTTTCAGCTTTTTGACTGATTTTTTGCCCTGTCATTATGGATCATAATTTTCTCCTTCTTTGTAGGACTAGAAATCTTTCTTTTTGAGACAGGGTCTCGCTTTGTAGTTCAGGCTGGCCCTGAGCTCAGCCTCCAGCTCACATCACAGCAATCCTCCTGCCTCTGCCTCCCGAGTGCTGGGATTACAGGCGTGAGCCACCACGTCTGGCGCTGTGGTGTCTGGTACTGATTGCTGCTGGGCTTGAGTCTCCACACCCCATATTGTATGTGGTTACTGGGGATCGAACCCCAGGCCCTTGCACTTGAAAGACAGGTGCCAGAACCACTGAGCTAACTCCCCGGCCCAGGACTAGAAATCTTTGGTTGTGTGCTAAACATGATAAAATTTTAACTTTGTGGGTGCTAGATATTTCTGTTTTCCCATAAGCATTCTTCAGCTTTCTTGTAGTATGTGATTAAGTTATTTGAAGTAGGTCTAGCCTTTTGGCTCTTGTTTTTAAGATTTGTTAGGTGAACCCAGAGTAGTGTTTAATCTAAAGCTAATTATTCCACACTATTGATATAAGTCCCTTCTAAATCCTGTACTTTGTACTCTGTGAAGGTGAGGGTGTTTTTTAATTTGATGAATATAAATGGGCAATACTTCTGGTTTGTATATGCTGAATGACGTTTCCTCTAATCTTTTGGTAACTTTCCCTGGACTAAAGAGAGTATTTTACACATATGTTCTGCTTGGTAGGCTGCTCACTGAGCATGACATTTGGAGATCTCAGGAGTTCCCTCTTGGGTAACTTTCTCAGTTTCAAGTTGCTGTTCACTTTGGTCTCTGTGAACTTTCAACTCTGTCTTCAATTCAAGTAGTCCACAGGCTCTACCAGGCTTCACCACTTTCTCGTTAGTGCCTGGAAGTTGGAGTGATCAGTTGGGACCATGATAGTGATCGCTTTACTTGTTTTCTATCTCTGTAAGATATCTAGTTCTCTGCAACTGCTATTTAATGCATTTCACTTTATGAATTTCCTTTTTAGGCAGGAAGGTAAATTTCTTTCCTATTTATCTTAGTCAGAAGTAGATAGTAAATTTTATTCTGAAGTGCTTATTTTAGAAAGCATATTAAAGGGATGTCCTTAAAGAATGAAAAATAGAAGAGATACACAACTTGCAACTGAATACTGAATCATTCTTACATGGACTTGGTATTAGACATATTTTTGTGAAGACATACAGTTCATATAATTTTCAGGATTTTATAAAAATTACCTGAGATTATAGTGGCAGTACTAGTTTAAAATGTGTAAAAGTATGAAGTTGTCATACTTTCGTCTACATTCTTCCTCTTCTCATAATTTCAGAGGCAAAATATTTAGATTGAAAAATTAACTACGTATGCTCCAGAATCTGATTTTTAGAACCACAAGGTCTTTTAGAAATATCTCTTTTATAATTTCTTTTAGCATATGGCTTTTGCTCTATATTGTCTGCTGACAGATTTAAAACATTTATTAATTTGATATTGCTTTGGGATATTCAATAGATTTCACATATTATATCTATGAAATAGAAAATGACAGTTTGAGATATATCTTAGTGCTTGACACATATCCTATTGTTTGCTCTGTGTACTTACATAGTGTACTCAGTTTTAATTTTAATAATATATTACTTTAATTGTGGGATTTATACATTTTTTTCTTATGTTCTGTACAGAATACACATGTGTAAGCTTGTGAAAAATAAGATGTCAGCTATGGTGACAATTTGTGCTTCAATAATTAAAGGGATTTTTTATTTTCAAATCACCTTTTGAATATTTCTATTTTAATATATGTGACATACTTATAACAAGGTCTAGAACACAAGCACTCAGTAAGTGTTAAAAATACTAAGTAATTTCTTCCTCTTTGAATGATTTTTGAGATGCGTGTGACTGAGTGGAGTAATGATCATGACTAAGTCACTGGATCCTTGCGCGGAGGATATAATGTGTTCATTTCAGACAGTATTTGAGAAGAGTGAGCCATCTGGCAATGCAGAGCTGTTTAATATTTCTCATTTGTTGATAGGTTTTCATTCCAGTTCTGGTTGTCTGATAGAACTGTCACTCCAAACCACCAGTGAAGGAGAAGAATGAAAAGATAGGTTGCTGTGTGCGGAGAGGAGGGTGTGACTGGCCTAGGGGTAAGAGCAGGACGGGAGCGCAGAGGTGAGGGGCAGGACAAGTGTGGGGGAGCCCAGAGAATAGTAGGACGGGCTTTTTATCTTTCTGCATTCTAACTTTGCTGGACTTTGCAAGGGAAATGCTCTTCCTGGAAATGCATTTAAGAGCAAGAGAAGACTAGCAGAATCTTGAAGCTGGAAGGAATCTTGATGTCTACCAGATGAAAGCAATGGAAATAGGTGAGCATATTTGGTAAACAGTAGAGCGAGAAAATTAGTATTCAGGAGCGAGTGATCCCGTGACAGCCTTATATGTTGAGCCTCTGCTATATGAAAATCATTACGCTGTATATACAAATTATAATACAGTGATTCTTTAAGCAAATTGGTGTCTTATTGCCAAAATATAACATGATCACTAATAGTCTGTTGATGTAAATAATTCTCTATTTTTTAGATGCAGAATATCAGTGTAATTCCAAAATAGGGTTATCCGCTCAATTACATTGTTAAAAGGAAATCATTGAAAACATACCTGCAATTCCACTTTTGGACACAAGGCTGTAAAATCTTCTTAATGCTGAACTAGTTATCTCTTCCTTATATTTATCCACTGCTGCCTTGTGTTCTGGAGTGAAACAGCATGAGCCTTAGCCCTTTGAGGCCCTTAGAGGTGGGTGTGTGGTTCCAGACTCCTGCAGGTGTCACAGAATGACACAGTCCTTTGCCTCTCAATCTCAGAACTCATTGCCAAGGCCCATCTTGGGAACAACCATATAAAAAATAGCCCCACTGTATAGAAATAAAGTGTGCTTGTTATCATTAAAACACTTAGAAATATTTATCATCCCTGTCATTTATGTTTATATCCAACAGATACGACAGGTTACAAGTTATGAAGGGAGAATTTTAACAGGTAAAATTGATTTAAGTGGCTTTGTGGGTTCTGAGTGGCAGAAAAATGTTTGGCTGTGGCACGTGCTGTTCAGGCATATACATTGCATTTGGAAAGGGCAGTTGCCAACTAATTTATTCCAAAGTGATTTATTCATCCATCTATTCCTGTAACATTTCTCAAAAAGTGTTCTGGTCATCATCATATTGTGTGCTTAAATAAGATCTGCATGGTGTATTATGCCCTTGAGATACTCACATACAGTATCCTCTCAATCTTGTAATTTAGAAACTCCTTTAATGTTGTTTCACCCAGCTTTTCCAGTGTTTTTCTTTTTTGCTATGGGAAATTGTTTAATGTTCATTAACTTCTTATAGAATATATTCCAGAAACCACTGTATTTAATCATTGGAACTCAGAATTGCATAGACTTTTAATTCCACATGTTTCAATAGGAATCTAAGAATTTTCTTGAACAGTGGTTCTCACAGGAAGACAGTGTGGCATCTGAACAAACTCTGGTGCCTCCTGAAGATTTATCACAGGTCTCTGTGATGGGGGAGTGAACTGAGTCATAGATACTAAAGGGAAGCAGCGAAGTGTGCTGGAGGAGAAGGTGCTAGAAAAAGAACTACGATGTGTTATGTGTGTATGCTAACTCCCCACGATGAACATAATCGTATGCACTGCAAACATACACTACTAAAAATTATAAAAGGAGTACCACAAAATAAAGAAACACTAAAGGTTCCAATCTCTACATTACTCATTCTTTTTGTTAATCAGGGCACCGTTTATTAACGGATTAATGATAATCCATCAGCAGTGTGTTCTGATTCAAGCCAAGTATCTCATCACTACGTAGGACATGATATCTGTGGAGGGAAGATGGTCATCCAAGGGTTTATGGTTTATCAACACAGAGAAGCTGTGTACCACACGATGCCCACATCACTTTAGATGGGAAGCAGTTAGTCATTGAGTGGCTCAGGCTATAAATATTCTGATAGAGAGAGAATCCCTCAAAATGGAATTCAGAGACTTTCTACTTTTAAGGACTCAAAAAAAGGGGAAAGGAAAGAAAGGAGGGGGAGGGAAAAAGGATGCAAGAGACAAGAAAAAAGTGAAAATAGAAGGAAAAATGGAAACAAAGCTTTTATAAATGGGAGCAAGAGGGTCAGGAAAGGGGAGGAATGGGAGGAGAGGGAGAATATATCATGTATAGACACATTGCCTGTGATGAGTGTTATCATGCTATATTTAAAGTGTGCCAGTAAATTTTTGTTTCAAAAAAAGATAGGATATTTATTTTATCTTTGTCACCAATATTGTAAGAGAATGTCTCAAAGCTCTTTGTTTTTAATCATTTTTATTCTATAGTTTACATGCACTTCTTTTGACTGGTCCTCAGTGGAAATAGAGAGGAAACATTTCCCTGTGTATCAATCATGTTACTTTTAGCAGAATATCTTCATGAAGAAACCACTGCAATTCTTCCTGTTAGCAGAGGATTTTATATAACATGCAGGTGAACAACATATTGGTTTGCAATTCAGTGGTGGCATTTGGAAGGCAAGATGACTTCAGGAGACAGTTGGGAAAACTAGAAGTCTTAAGACAAGAAATAAAGAAAAGATAGGACCGAGTCTAACAAAGGCAAGTTAATGTTACAGCAGAAGGAACAGAAATGGTAAAGACTTCTTCTTCTTTTTTTTTGTTTTTTTGTTTTTTTGTTTTTTTGTTTTTTTGTTTTTTTGAGACAGGGTCTTACTTTGTAGTTCAGACTGGCCCTGAGCTCAGCCTCCAACTCACATCACAGCAATCCTCCTGCCTCTGCCTCGCAAGTGCTGGGATTACAGGCGTGAGCCACCACGCCTGGCACTGTGGTGTGTGGTACTGGTTGTTGCTGGGTGTGAGTCTCCATGCCCAGTATGGTATGTGGTTACCGGGGATCGAACCTGGGTCCTTGCACTTGCAAGACAGGCGCCAGAACCACTGAGCTAACTCCCCGGCCCAAGACTTCCTGAACAAAACCTCTATAGCACAGGAATTGGCAGAAGAAATCAAATGGAACCTCATTCTTCTAAAAAGTTTCTGCACAGCAAAGGAAACCACCAACAGAGCAAAAAGGCAACCAACAATGTGGGAAAAAATCTTTACCAGCTGTTCCTCAGACAAAAGGGTTACTATCTAGAATATATAAAGAGCTAAAAAAAATCAGCCCACCCAAATTTAAAGACCCAATTCAAAAATGGGCATCTGAAATGAACAGATATTTTTCAGAGGAAGAAGTAAGAGCAGCTAGGAAGCATATGAAGAAATGCTCAACATCATTAGTCATTCGAGAGATGCAGATGAAAACAACACTGATATTTCATCTCACTCCACAAAGAATGGCTGCCATTTCAGAGTCAGCCAACGGCAAATGTTGGCGAGGCTTCGGAGGAGAAGGAACCCTTCTCCACTGTTGGTAGGACTGTAGACTTGTACAACCCCTGTGGAGATGAGTTTGGAGATTCCTCAAAAAGCTGGGATTGGAGGTCCTATTTGACCTGGCCATCGCTCTGGTAGGTATATGCACAAAAGAATTAAAAGACTCATATCACAGTGACATATGTGCACCCATGTTTATAGCAGCTCAGTTTGTGATTGCTACATCTTGGAAACAACCCAAGTGTCCATCAATTGGAGACTGGATAAAGAAGCTGTGGTTCTTCTACAGAATGGAGTATTACTCTGCCATAAAAAATGATGTTTGAATCATTTCTACTTAAATGGGTATACCTTGAGGATATCCTCATAAGTGAAATAAATAGGTCACAGATAGGCAAATATCACATCTTTTTTCTGGTATGAGAAAATAAAGATGTAAATGAGTTCTAGAATTGTATGTTATATATTGTGAAATGGAAAATACTCAAAGTTAAATAGGGTGAAGGGGGAAAAAACAATGAGATTTTAACAAAAAAGAAAGGAAACAAATTTTATGTATATAGGGGGTGGTAGGGTGGGTAGGGCTATGGGAAAAAATGAGAATTAAGTTGTGTCTTATACTGGTACAAATCCCCATTATGGAGTGCAATCATGATGTGTATATGTAATATACCAATAAAGATTTCAATTTTTAAAAAAAGAATATGTATTTATTATTTATTTATTTATTTATTTTGAGACAGGGTCTTGCTTTGTAGTTCAGGCTGGCCCTGAGCTCAGTCTCCAACTCACATCACAGCAATCCTCCTGCCTCTGCCTCCTGAGTGTTGGGATGACAGGCGTGAGCCACCACGCCCGGCACTGTGGTATATGGTACTGGTTGCTGCTGGGTGAGAGTCTCCATGCCCATTGTGGTATGTGGTTACCGGGGATCGAACCCAGGTTCTTGGGCTTGCAAGACAGGCGCTGGAACCACTGAGCTAACTCCCCGGTCCAAGAATATGTATTTAAATAACATATGGAAACCAGACTGCAAGGATGGATCAGAAGAGAGAAACAGCCACCTGGAGATAAATACAGCAACAGATAAGGGTGAAAGTCTTGGATGGAGGCTTTATTTCCTGTCTTGGAAAGATCTAGAGGGAAGAACCACTGGCTACCTTAAACAGCTTGAAAATTATGTGCTTCCTCTTTTCTCAAGAGGGCTATGCAGTATAAAAATGTTAAAATAGAGCTTTAAAAAACTTGGGCATCGCTGTCCATGTTATTTTAAAGCACTTTTTCGTTCATTAAGTACAATTAAGCTATCAAGTGCTCTGTTTTTTTCAACTATGTGGAACACAGTCCCCACAGCCAGAAGCACAGTGTGTTAGAAACATCAGGAACAATTCTGAACTTGCACAAAATATAATTGGCCAATTTGAAGACATTGTTTTGCACAGTGTGATGTGTCTCATACATTTTTCATATAGAGGCAGTGCATTTTATGAGGCACGCAATAAGCATATGGAAATACGTGCAGTCTCGGGGGGCTGGAAAGACCAGGTGGGGGATGGGAGACTGGGAATGGAGCTGAACTGCATGACTAGATTTGTGAGCTCTCAAATTTGACAAGCTTGGAAGAAACTATTCTAGGCAGGCTTTGCAAGGCACTTACAATTCTAATTATATCTCGTGCACTCTATTTTTTCCTTGCAATAATTTCTTTACTGGTTTTAATTAAGTGCTTTTAATGTCTGATAGGAAGGTGGAGGTCTAAAGAGGGTAAGAATTTGCTTAGCAGACAAGTTTAGCCTTGCCCTTGCTAATTTTGTTCTCTGCCCGACTGTGCCTCTTCTCACTGTTTTATATTGTGACCTACCTTTCTACTAATTGATGTCCTTTTATTCTTCACTTTTGCTAATTGTACAAATTATGGTCCTACTTAAATGTTGTCAGGTTCAATCAGTATCCTCTTTTGAGCAGCATTAGGGTAAATGTTTAATAATCTTTTGTTGATTGACATGTAATAGCATTGCACAGTAACAGATGTGCAAGCAGAGAAAACTGAAGAGCCACTAAAATGTTGTGTGTGTGGGAGGCCCCAGCAAGAGTGAGCTTGTGTCTGTGTAGTCAGAGCTTGGCCTGGGAGGTAAAGGGAGCAAACTGCACCGTTCACTTCTCAGTACACCCAGTCAGCACTAGCTGACCACCGTGTTTTGTACAAAGCACTTTGTACTAAGTTCAGGCTGACCTCGGAAAATTTCAAGCCAAACCTACAGACACGGCATTTAATCTGTAATTCAGTTTCATCTAAAAAGAAGGAAGAATTGTCCTTACTTTGAATCTACAGTGTTCCTCAATGTCCAGTGTCAAAAGCTCAGTCTTCAGCTTGCTGCTCTTGGGAAACTGTGCAACTTTTAAAATTTGGAATCTAATGCAAGCTCTGGTCACTGGCAGTGTACACTCAAAGGACCTGATGTAGCCTGGGTGTCTTTTTTCTCCTTTAGCTTCTCAGGCACGAAGTGAAGGGCATTTCTTCACCATGTGCTTTTTGTCATGATGTGCTTACCCTCCCCCCACCCGTGGGTCCAAAAGCAACTGGCCAGCGTACCATGGACCGAACCCTCTGAAACCCCAAGCTGAAATCAATCTTCGCTCTTCTAAATTGATCAGTTCAGGTATTTTGTCACAGTAACTGAAGTTGACTGACATAGTCCTTTGTGTTCATGGTCTATTTTAGAATTATTAAATATTGTTCAATATACCCAAGGTGCTTTCTTACATAAAGCACAATTACTGAATGTGGAAATGGATTAACTGAGACTTCTATAAGAAATTGACACTCAGATGGGAGAAAGAGCTGTGTAGGAATAAACATGATCTAAGCATTCATTCTTCTTTGAAATTAAACATTTATTAACTGACCATGATGAGTCAGGAACTGTGCTGGGGGATGAGGCTGTAAAGATGAGGAGTGCACAGTATTTGTTCTCAGAGGATTTGATAACTAGGACAGGGGTTCACAGCTGTAAAGAAACAATGGTAGCAATAGTAACTCCTGGAAGGCAGTCATCAGACAAGAAATTCTCTGAACTCTGGGAAAGAAGAGGCTGGCCTGGCTTCCTGGAAGCCCTGACATGGTGTTTCTGGGTCTGTATGAGTCTTGCTCACTTGCGTTAGGTTATATAAACAAGTAACTAATCCTCCCTCTTTTATTGCCTAAGCATGTTTGAGCTAGATTTCTGACACTTAGAGTCAAAAGAATTCTGTACAATTCACAGCCAGGGCCTTGTATAATCAGTGATCTAAAAATAGGCTGAAAGTTTAAATTAAAAAAAAAATAGTACTGTATAGTAAAAGACACATCGTCATTAATTGCCCTTAAAATGCCCCCTCTCACTTTGAACACACTTCTTGTCTTTTCCTTCTGAAGCAGTTCAAGGAGTTCTCTTTCATGAGTGTTTTTACAAGGTGAGGCATGATCAAAAATACAGTGAAAGCTGTTGCCCATGCCATCGGGTGGAAAGGCAAACTCATAAAACACTGGTCTCCTCGTCCACTTCACTCGCTGAGCTCCAGTTCCTGGCTCTTCCCCCAAGTCAGAATGTCCACAAAGGGAAAACGTTTTCAGTAGACTCAGGACTGGAGACAGCTGTGACAACACAACCCAGGACAGGACCAAGGGCTTCCAAAACTGCTTCAAAGAGTGCCAAGGATGACAGCATGGATGTGTGCTGAAGAGAAAGCAGGTGTTCTGAGGGCAGGTATGGTGATGTCCTTTACTGTAATAAATCTTTCAACATTGTATTTTTCATTTATAGTGGGTATGTCATAACAGAAGTGTGGAGAAATAATACAGAACCATAGTAGGATATTTCTTTTAACTGGAACCATTACTTTTACATTGAGATTATCTTTTTTACACATTTACAGTGATCTTCTTTATGTATCTGGAAAACATTTTGTGTTTTTTATTTGCCACAGTTTTTCTTATTTTTCAAGTATTAACTGGATTTATGACATGTTATTTCATTTCAAATTTTCCATGTATTTATTGGAAATTAAACATTATATTTCTATTCATTTTGTGTTTATCATGACATTTTCTTTTAATCCCAAGGACCAAGTGAAGTATAATCAGTGTCTGTGTCCTTACTGGATGAGATAGTGTACTGCTATAATTTCATTCCCCTGTACTTCCATATGTAAAATCATTTTCCAGCACTCTGTACTTGGCCATTTAAATCCTATCCACGGATGTTAGGCTCCAGCTAGTGCTGGAGACACTTTGGGAAGTTAGGTTCCAAAACAGCAATTGCCCCACCCGCCTCCCCTGCACATGGCATGTTGGAGGGCTTCAGGATCCTGCCACATGACTCCAGGTGAACACTCAGACCTAGTTCATCAACTGTTCATTGGTGGGGACTTTGTCGTTCCTCCACTCAGCAGAAGACAATTTCCTCTGTGTTGCAACTCTGTATTTGGCGAGAGATTCGGAGGCTTGGCACAACCAGACCTGGCTACTAAAAGCAGGCACAGTGAAACCTCACAGTGATTTGCCTCTTCCGGCTTGGCCCGTCATGTTAGGATCGGAATAGAGGAGCGTTTGTAATAAACTGCGGTTGAGGGAGGGCAATGGTGCTGCTGAGAAGTTCTGAGCTCCCCACCCGCCCCTTCCTCAGCACAGGCCTGAACCTCACTTCTGTTTTTTCATATTTTAAATTCAGCCTGTACTGAACTTGCTGTAGAAATAGATCTGCTCTGACACTCCCACTCTCAAGCTGCCGGAGCTGCAGCCGCAGGTTTTGACATCCCTTGAGCCAACCCAGAAACCAGAAAGCAGAGCAGAATTAGAGGTAGCTTCATGAATCAACCCACATCCTGGTTGGAAAACCTGAATCATTTGTTATTTCCATGTCGGACACTCCTATAAATCTTTCACATCAATTCTATGCTTGTCACTTAGTGATGGTTCAAATGTATAAGGTTTTGCTAACAAAGGGAGCTGTTCTATAGCATATGGATAAGTTTTTAAACATAAATTAAAAGGGGAAATCGGGATTGTCCTGCCTTGTCCATGCCCACCATGGATACCTGGGCCTTGGGCATGAAACTGATGGAACCACTAGGTCACAGTCAGCCATGAGCACCGGAGGTCAACAGCAGGGAGGCCTTGTAGGAGGCAAAGGAGGGCCTGGTGGGAGAGTGGTGCAGAGCATCAAAGACGGAGGCTGGGAATGCAGCCTAAGGTGTCAGGAAGACCAAGCATGGACCTTGCTTCCAGCTGGAAAACCAAGGCAGCCTTTAGGTACTTTGAATGAAGTAGATTGAGGAAAGGGAAGGAGAGAAGCTGGTCTCTATTGCTAGAGACTAATAATGTTTGCTAGAACTTCTTGAGCAGTTACTGGCCAAGGGCCAGTCCATGGAGTAGCAGAGTTCTCTGCATCAAGCACAGCCTTTATCATGATGCGTTTCTTCTGCTTGTTTTTTTTTTTTTTTTTTTTTTTTTTTTTGAGTTAGGGTCTTGCTTTGTCCTGCCTCTGCCTCCCAAGTGCTAGGATTACAGGTGTGAGCCACCATGCTCGGCATTTCTTCTGCTTACTTTTTTGTATCTCTTCCTGGAGTATGATTTCCTTGAGGGAAGGACCTGTGCTCTGATCACCATCGGCAGGGAACTGGTAGGAACCTGACACACAGAAAGCATTTGCTAAACGCGTGAGGGTTGACTGACGGTATGACATTGTGTTTCCCACAACCCTGTGCATTGTCATCATTCCCATGTTCTTGTGGCAGAAACTAACTCTCCAAGATTTTGCCCAGGTCCCACCCGGGCTAGCAGAGGCAGTGCTAAGTCTTGAATGCTCTTCATGCCAAGCTACACTGCTCAAGGGACCGAATCAGAATTTAGGACAGGACAAGACACATCCCAGATTCTGAAAATGGAATTCAGTTTGGAGATTTTGTTCAGAAAGGCTGTCTTACTGAAATTTGGTACCTGGTGGAAATAGGAGCTGCACGAGGGAGGTGCACAGAGTCCCCTAACTACTGATAACTACATGGTCCCCTTGTACCCGCCTGTCCTTCCTACCCTTATTTATGCAATAGTGGTAAGGATACCAGACAAAATCTAGGGCACCTAGTTAAATTAGAATTTCAAATAAATAATGAATAATTTTGCAGTATAGATTTGCCTCATGAAACATTAGGGACATAGTTATACTAAAATTAATCATTTATTTTAAATTCAAATATACCTAGCACCCTATATTTTCATTTGCTAATTTTGTCCCCTCTAGATAGAAGTTGGCTTTAAGGGTGCCAACTTGTAGGATGCATGTGGGAATAAGGAGGTTGGTTAGACCATTTTAGCAGACAGAAAACTAGGGCCATTGTGTTCCAGCATTTCTAGGTCTGGGATATTCAGTGAGGAATAGTACATTCGACAGCAAAAGCCCACTGGCTACCAGGTGAAATGCCAGCTCTGCTGACCCTTTATGTCCTTTTCTGCAGCCAGTCCATTGTGCTCACTGTTATGTGCATCTTACTGTCACTTCAGGGAGAGCCGAGGGTGGGGCCAGTTATCCCTTTCAACATGGAAAACTGTGACAGAACAGGCACTTAGTGTTCTTTGAGTGACTACATTTAAAAATGTGTGCCCCTCCTTAGATCCAGACTGTGTGAACGAGCTTTTCGTCCCCA
>PVIR01003287.1:79776-90482 GCA_004026965.1 Petromus typicus
AAAAAATATAGAGAAAAGCTTTATTTTGGCTCTTGGTTTTGAAATTTCTAGTCCATAACCAAGAAGAACTGTTGCTTTTAGTGCTTTGGTGGGGATGCTTAAGACCTTAGCCGAGAATGTACAGGGGATTAAAACTGCTCATCTCCGGGCTGCGAGGCAAAAAAGAAGAGGAAGGGGCAGGGGTGCTGCTGCTTCCTTACAGGACGTGCTGCCCAGAGATGCCAGGACTTCCGCTGGTCCCGACCTCTTAACGACCCCATTGATTCCTAATAGGGCCAAGGACTGGGCACCAAACCTTTAACACAGGGTACTTGCCCAAACCATAGCACTAACCATGGTCAACTTCTAATATCTGTTGTCTAACCAGTCTGGCTGGAGTACCAGGGCCAGTTAGGGGCACACTGCCAAGGCATTGTAGTTCTCTTCTGAAGACTCCTAAGGGGATTTTTTGTGGTGAGAGTCCGTGCTGTATTCTTAGTGTGTAGCGAAGTTCCCCGTGCTCAGATTTCTTGTATCAGTCATGAGAGACTGTGTTATATTACAGTAACAACCTGCAGTAACAAACAGATTTTGGCTGTTTATAAGAAATAAGGTCACTCTTTTGCTCACACCCTGTACCCATCGTTGGTCAGCTTGGGCTCTGGTCATATCCTATTTAATCAGAGACCAGGCCAGTAGAATGATCTGTATATAGAATGCTGCAGATCCACGGCAGAGGAGGAAAAGGGTCAATGCTGAGCCCTAGACGGACTCCTAAAGCTCCTTCACAAGCAATTTATTTCCACTTACATTTCATCGCTGAGTGTGCTCCTGTTTGGAAAGGAAATGTCATTCTCCCAGAGTGAAGAAGAGAAAATGTTTTTGAACAAGAACAGGAAATCTATTAGGGTATCCAGTAAATGCAAATGGGGTTAAATTAAGAATTGCCACTTAAGTATAGCCCAGCCTTTTCTGACACGAAGACAGGGCAGGGTAAGGTCAGGGGGTATGGGTGAAAGAGCATACTCTTGTGTCTGATATTTGAGGATCCAACCAGGTCTTTCTGTTTCAGGCATTTACAGCTGGGAGAGAGGAGAAAGGCTCAGTGCTGATCTTTTTCTTCTTCTTTTCTAAGGATTTTCATTCTTCTTTCCCAGGATCATGACCGATAACAAAGCTGAGCTGTCTTAGTGGGAGCTGTGGTTCCAAGCCATAGGTATCTCTGAGGCTGTGATACGAATTCATGCACCAGTGACACCTCCAAAGCACTGAGCCCTGGACATTGTGCTGGATGCCATTGGTCTTAATGTCAAGATTCTTGTCTTCAAGCAGCATTCATGTCAGTAGAGAAGGATGGGCACGTGGATCTAGGTGAGGAAGAGGAGGCCAAATCCTCACGGCTTGGAATGCTGGTATTCCAGTGCCGTTGGATCTCTGGTGTCAGGTCCTAACCAAATACTCCAGTGTATGGACAGCAGTGATCATTGACTCTTGATTTCTCCAGAAAGTCTTTCTGGACTCAAGAAAGGGAGGTTTGAGTTGCTACCGTACTGTCTGCCTCTTTCACTCTTCTTCTTATGCTGCGTGCTTTGATACTAACTGTGAGTACACGTGATTTAATTATCTGTCTAATATTTGGGTATTTCACAGACCTTGGGATCTAATATCTTGAAATACAATTGCAATTGGTGCTTCTCCATAGCTACAGGTTCTGTATCCATAGATTTAATCAACTGGGAATCAAAAATAATTAAAGAAATACTGCATGTGAAAGAAGATGCATATATTCTTTTTTCTCTTGTTTTTATTTTCTAAACAACACTGATAACTGGAATTTACATCGTGTTTTCATTGCATGGTATCATGGTATCATGTTTTCATCTCTGGTATCCAGAGATGATCTCACTGAGAGAGGAGGATGTGTATAGATATCATTTTCTTTCTTCTTTTTTTTTAGGTTTTTTGAGACAGGGTCTCGCTTTGTGGTTCAGGCTGGCCCTGAGCTCAGCCTCAAACTCACATCACAGCAATCCTCCTGCCTCTGCCTCCCGAGTGCTGGGATTACAGGCGTGAGCCACCACACCCGGCACTGTGGTATGTGGTATTGGTTGCTGCTGGGGTGAGTCTCCACGCCCAGTATTGTATGTGGTTACCGAGGAATCGAACCCGGGTCCTTGCGCTTGCAAGACAAGCACCAGAACCACTGAGCTAACTCCCCGGCCCTCGATACCATCTTCTGTACTGAGGGATGGCTGTATGCAAACAGTGGGGTTTTCTTAGTGATCCTATAGTAGAAGGGAGAAGGAAGCCCAATCACAGGCCAGGAAAACTATTTCCATCCAGAAGAGCTAATCAGAGGGCACAAGGAGAGTCTCTAAGACCCATCGCATGCAGGTATTCTCCTCATGACAGCCCCTCATTCCAGCTTACCCCTAAACCAGAGCACCTCTTAGCTCTCAGGTGGGTGAGCCATTTCGACCCCTCATTATTCACTTCATGGTTTGGAAAGTTTGAGATTTTTTGAGATTTCCTGATACATCTCTTAAATTATCAAGATTCAGCTATACTCCTAAGCATACTTCTCAGTAGATTCCAGAGCTCACTGGCCACTAATATTCTGATTCCATGCTGATGTCTTGGATTATTATTTTACTTATTAAAAATTGAAATTCAGAAAGCTATTAAGCAATTTGCACATTTGGTTGATAAAAATAATTTACAACTCTTAAAAGCTGATCCTGTATATAAAATGGAATTGAGGAGGCACATTTGATGACAGTCATGACAGACAATATTTTCCTGAGTTCTGTGTTTGGGAAGACATTTAAAAAAGCCTTTTTAGCTTATAAGTGTCATGTTAAATAAGGTAACTTTGCTAAGTGTGTTCTGCCTGTTGCACATTAACATTGGTTCTTTAAAAGTCAGATTGCTGAGTCATGTTGAGTTATTCATATTAACAAATGCCGAACCTGGCAAATGCAGTAGCAGGGGCAAACACAGAAAACTGCATTGCATTTCTGCACAAGCATAGCAGAGGGGAATGCTAGGGGAATGCGAGGCACCCAGTTAGTCTCATAGATAAGGAAGTGTCATGTGTGGTGATCTAGACAAAATTGAGATATTACCTTTAATAAGCAATTTAAATAACTTTGATAACCTTAGTAAGCACTGCTGATGTGAAATTTATCTACTTCACAATTACGACTCCACTGGATATGCACTCTGTTTGACTGCTTCTATGAATTTCATCACACCTCTTGGGTATTTCATTGGACCTTCCTACCACTTTGCTAGAGATACTACAAATTCTTCAGGATCTATTTTTGATCATGAATTTCTTAAGTCCTATGTTTGGAATTAATGTCTTCCTCCTTGGGAGTCTGATGAGACTGTGACGAAGCACCCTTTGTAGCCCCTGTCCTTTTCTAGGCAGACTCATATAGTGATTGTCTGTGTGCTTTCTTTCCTCTGCTATAGGATAAGCCATTCAAAACATAGATTGTGTATTTCCCTCTTAGTATCCTCGGAAAGTCTAGAGTTGTGAAAGCACAGAGTCTACCTTCTCCAAATGGTGCCATTAAATGAAACTGAATCACATTTGAACTGATAGGTTCAGAGTTGACGCACTGTTTATTGATATAAAATAAAGAACTGGTGAGAATTTTAAACACCAGAGTGAAGATGTGAAAACATGAACTCTGCAAAGTTGGAAATATTTTTTCTTCTGTTCATGTGTATTTTATATGATATGATTAATGCTTAATAAAAAACCAAGTTAACCATATTAATTTTTGTGTTTATAAAAAAATACACTTTGTATGGAAACAGTAAAATTATTACAGTGAAATTATTACTTTTTTCCTTATCTAGGTTTGCCCCATTCTGAGGTCACATTTATGACCTGGGTCAGAGAGGTGGTTTTTTTTTTATCATGATGTTATGTTTCTGTTCAGATTTCTTGTACCAGCTTGATAGCACATTAATCCAAATCCCCTTTTATACCTCCCTCATTCCAAGAGAACTGAGATCCCCATCACATGGAAATGTCTGATGAGTAGTCAGTCTGATGAGTAGACAAAGCTGACTCCAGAAAAGCAGAAGGTTGAAGGGACAAAGACCCTCCATGAATGCACAGTCATCCTATGGGGTGAGAATGAAGTGGCAGAACACAACACATAACCTGAGTCCAGGATGATATTTTGTGTAATTTAGTGTATACCTTGCTGCTGTAAAGAGTTTGTGGAAATGCTGTAAATCTACTGACATTCCCACTCATGTAAATATGGTGATGAAGGATCAGTACACAGGTAGAAGGGATGGAGGCATAAGCATTTGTTGATTGCCTGTCCTTTACCAGGCAACACGCTGTAACTAGTAATCATGACTGACAGTTAAAATAGTAACTGTATTTTAGTAAGTGCTTACTCTGTCCACAATTTAAGCCATTTAATCTTGTCAGCAAACCTTAAAACACACTTCATCCAGGTCATAGCTGAGTACACCAGTATGCCACTTGAAGGTGCCTACTGAAGTCAGTCATGAGATGGTTGGTGCTAGAGCTATGCTTCAACCTGGTTTCTCCAGAAGATGTTTAGTTACAGGCTCAGACCTGGTCTGAGGGGAATTTGATTTTGGGTAACTTTTTATTTTAGAACAGTTTTAGTCTTAGAGATCTGGTTTCCACCCCTGTTAATGTGTTTAGCAATTATTTGTTAGAATAATAAACTAGTATTGACATGTTACTATCGAAAGCCCATAAATTATGCAGTTTCCTTAGTTTTAGTAGAGTGTCTTTTTGATGTAAGATCCTATCTAGGACAATACGTTAAACTTAGTCAACATGTTCCCCTGGACTCCTCATGGTTGTGATAGGTGCTCTGATTTTTGAAGGAGCAGTGATTGAGTATTTTGTAGAATATCTCTTAACTGAGGTTGGTCTAGTGTCTTTCTCATAGTCAGGCTGGGTGACTATTTATAAAGAAGGAGGAGTAGAGAGGTAAAGTGATGTGGACATCACGTTCCCTGACAGTTACTTCCCTGCACGTAACTTATCATGACTGCAGCCAACCTTTCTGCGTGGGAGAAGGTGTCAGTCTTAGGTTTTTCCAGTATAAAGTAACTAAAAATAACCTTTTTGTTATATGGTAGAGATATCTCATACAGACTCAATGGAGTTATTCCATAGGAGTTGGAAATCATCAGGAAGCCACTGCCTCCAACGCTGTCTCTCTGGGATTATATGGTCTCTCATTTCCTTTGTCTTGGCTGTTTTCTTCATCTCTCTTCTATTTTTTACTAGCTGGTGACAGATTCCTGGAAGTAAGGCTGATTCTTAATTTCCTTGTTCTCATCTCTTTGGTTCTTCATTTGGCTGCCAGCATCTTCTGTCCACCCCTCGCACCTGAGGACCTGCTAGGGGTCTACCTCACCTTCCTTTCCTTTCCTTTCCTTTCCTCACTTCCACTCCCTGAGTCCCAGGGCCAACCACTTGTCCTTTAGTTAGTTTGACCCTTACTACAATTCTGTGAGCTAAGTAGGATTATCTCCATTTTATAAAGGATGAAATTTGGGTCCAAAAAAGGAAAAGCTTCTTCAGTTGTCCTCAGTCAGGTTTTCAGACTTCAAAGCCAGTGCCCTTAAAGTCCCAGCACCATTCTTGTCACTCTGTATCATCCCCTTAAAAACTCCAAGGAATTCTCTGAGGTTAAGTAGGTTTCCCACTATTACCGAGCTGGTGGTGGTGGTGCAGGACTCAAACCTTGAGTTTTCACAGCCCAGAGTCTACCACCAGCTTGCCTTCCAAGAGATGGCAACATGGAAGTTAACCTAATAAATGTTACTGTTTTAGGTTTGTTCTGATTGGGCGAAGATAAAAGTACGGACTCCCTAGTACCTTACTGTGTCTGAGCGAGCACATTTGGAGCCTGGCCTCGGCACTACAGAGCATTCATCAGGAGCAAACACTCAATCAGTGTGACCACCCTGCAGGTAGGAGAGCTATAGATCTTGGCCTTGTGATTAAAATTGGTACTGGGAAGTTTGCAAGGCTAGATGGTTGAGAAGATGAGAAATATAAATAAACAGCAGGGCATACGGAATCTGCCAAAGGTGACAGATGTCCTGCTGTGTGAGTCTTATGCGCATGTGTGTACGTTTGTCAATGTTGGTCTAAAGTGTTGGTGTGAATAGTTGAGAGAGATGCAAACTGGCGCATGTCCTGACTCCTGAGGTTGGGGTAGTGAATGATTGTTATGGCCTTGAGTTGATAGGAAATAGTCGTACTTTGTCTTAATCCTTCCTTGTGTGACAGTGGATATGGAAGACTAAGTAATGGTGTGAATGAATGACGGTGTCTAAGATGAGATTGTACCAGAAGAGACAGAGGAAAAACTGAATGGCTTCAAGATATAGAATGTGAATGTGAAGGTGACATGTAGAAGCTGCCAGGGATGTTGTGCGGGTGGTAACGACATTTACTGAGACAGCAGACATTGGAAGAAAATCATATTTGGTTGCAGGGTGATTAGGAGTCCATGACTATGGATTCTTTAGGCATCCAACTGGGAATTTCAAGTGCAAACTATTTTATATACATCTAGAACTAGGAGAGATCTGGGCTGGGATATCCCTTTATGACTCATATATATATATATATACATACACATACATACATATACACATATAGGTAAATTATGTATATATGTAAATATATACACATATGTATAGATGTAAATAACCCTGTAGCTGTGGTCCAAAGCACCTAAGTAGCCATAGAATAAAATACAAGAAGCCCTAAAGGCTGAATAATGAATAATTTGCAAAGGAGAAAAAGAAGGAGCAGCCTAACAAATAGGAGATAGCTGAGAAAAATCCAGTTTTGGGAAATACAAGTTTCAATGAAAAATTATAAAGAGATAAATTGTAGGTTAAGAGATCATAGTCATTAATGAATGAGAGAATAAACAATAGTGTTTCTGCACTAAGAAGAATCCTAAAATGGACCTTGAAGACTCTCACAGTCCTAGTTAGCTTCTTAGCTTTGCATTTTGCAGTGCTTGGAGGAGACTCAGAGCCTTGAATATACAAGGCAGGGGCTCTCCACAAGCCACGCTGGGATCGCTCTTCAACACAGCTTTCTTGGGTTCAGTCAGGAACTGGTTGTGAATTATCCATGTGAGTATTAGAAATTGGTATTATCAGATCAGTCATGTAGTATTTCCAACTAATGTAAGAACAATGCATCAAGGGACGGGGATTTAGCTCAGTGGTTCCGGCGCCTGTCTTGCAAGTGCAAGGACCTGGGTTCGATCCCTGGTAACCACATACCATACTGGGCATGGAGACTCACACCCAGCAACAACCAGTACCACATACCACAGTGCCGGGCGTGGTGGCTCACGCCTGTAATTCCAGCACTCGGGAGGCAGAGGCAGGAGGATTGCTGTGATATGAGTTTGAGGCTGAGCTCAGGGCTAGCCTGAACCACAAAGCGAGACCCTGTCTCAAAAAAAAAAAAAAAAAAAGCATCAAGAAAAAGCAAAGGAGCTAATATTGGGGAAATAATACATACTTGTTCAGTATTTAACATTTCAGTGTTTTAAAATTCAAAGCCATCTAATATTTAAAAGGGGAGGTTTTAAAGACTTAGATGAAAACTGTGTTGTGGCAACCAAAGTAACTATTTTCTCTCATCAGCTGATTGTTACACAGTAAGTCCTAGTGTGTTGCAAGTCCAGGGATGCATTGGGTGAGGCGACATAAAACACCAGATGAACTTTACCCTGTGAGAGACAAGCTTCATTTTATCAAGTTCTTTATTGTTAAAGAACTACTTATATTCTTCATGCATCCTTACTTATATTAACTAAATGTTACTTGGAATTATGACTTTCAAATCATTTGTCATTTGGGGAATGAAATGACATGCAGTGGAAAATTTGGCAAGTGTGTGCTGTAAATCACACGTGCAGTATTGCTGTCCTGTCCCGGAAACAGCCTGGCATCAGGTGCTGTGGAGGTGGCAGAAACTGCTTCTCTGGGACTGAAGGCTCATCCAAATGGTCCGCGCTCCAGCATATCTCTGCTCAATGCTTATCCTGAGCAGACATTGCACTAAACATTTCCCAAAACTCACTCCATTGAAGAGAGGCACTGATATATAAATACTATCTTGGAGTGATAACATGAAACATAGTTTGTGAGAAAGTTTCAGTGCTTCTTGGAAGACAATTTGGATAGGAGAAGTAGCTGATTAAACATTCACCACATGAAGGGACTTCAAAATCCTACTTTAACAGCTCATATCATTCTTGGTATTTGGACATATTATTACTTTTTTCCTCTGGACTGCTTATTTCTCACATTTTATTTGTTTACATCTATGAAATGTCTACTTGAAAATGGACTTCATGGTCCTGGATGACTTTACTGATGAATTCTACAGAACTTTTTTTTTCGGAGACAGGGTCTCTCTTTGTAGTTCAGGCTGGCCCTAAGCTCAGCCTCAAACTCACATCACAGCAATCCTCCTGCCTCTGCCTCCTGAGTTCTGGGATTACAGGCATGAGCCACCATGCCTGGCATTGTGGTATGTGGTACTGATTGTTGCTGGGCGTGAGTCTCCATGCCCAGTATTGTATGTGGTTACCAGGGATCGAACCCAGGTCCTAGTGCTTGCAAGACAGGCGCTGGAACCACTGAGCTAAATCCCCTGCCCTCTACAGAACTTTTAAAGAAGAGTTAATGCCACTACTTCTCAAACTCCAATACAACCTAAAGGGAAGCTTTACTCCTAAATTCATTCATGGAAGCCACCATTACATTGATTCTAAAAGTAGAGAAAGACCCAGCCAAAAAAAGAGAACTACAGGCCAATCTCCTTAATGAACATAGATGCAAAAATCCTTAAAAAGATAATGACAAACAGAATACAAAGGATCATCGAGAAGATCATCCACCCTGACCAAGTAGTATTCATCCTAGGAATGCAAGGATGGATCAACATATGCAAATCAATAAATGTAATACACTATAATAACAGACTCAAGGAAAAAGCTATATGGTCAATTCAATAGATGCAGAAAAAGCATTTGATAAAATCCAACACCCATTTATGATCAAAACCCTGCAGAAAATTGGAATAGATGGTCTGTATCTCAAACTAATAAAAGCTATTTATGAGAAACCAACAGTCAGCATCACTCTAAAAGGTCAAAAACTGAAACCTTTCCCACTAAGATCACATACAAGACAAGGATGTCCACTTTCACCACTCCTGTTCATGTTGGTTGATTTCCTGATAGCAGCCATTCTTTGGAGTGGAATCTCAGTATTGTTTTCATATGCATCTGTCACATGACCAGCAATGTTGAACATTTCCTCATATAATTCTTAGCTGCTTTTACTTCTTCCTTTGAAAAGTGTCTGTTCGTTTCAGATGCCAGGTGAGGATGTGGGGAGAAAGGTGGGGATGAGAACTTTTCTCTTTGTTGCTGGGGATGTAGCCTGGTGCAATTACTGTGGAGGTCAGTGGAGATTCCTTACAAAACTAGGATTAGTGGTCCCATTTGATCCTACTAGGGATATATACAAAAGAATTAAAAGATTCATATCACAGTGACATATGTGCACTTGTGTTTATGGCAGCTCAGTTTGTGATAGCTAAATCTTGGAAACAGCCCAAATACCCATCAATGGAAGGCTGGATAAAGAAGATATGGTTTTTTAAATAAAAGATCATAACTCTGCCATAAAGAATGATAAATTTGAGTCATTTATACTCAAATGGATGTACCTTGCAAACATACTCATAAGGGAAATAAATAGGCCACAGATATGTAAATTCTATATTTTCTGTATGAGAAACTGAAGGTGTAAATGAGTTCTAAAATGTGAAATAGTAAGAAAATATTCAAAGGGAAAAGGAGGTCAGTGTAAGTAAAGAAGGGAAAGAAAAAAATTGATGGTAGAAAAGGAAACAAAGCTTATGTATACAGGGATGGGGGTTGTAGAGAAGGCAGGTGAATGGGGAAAAATGAGAATTAAGCTGTGTCATGTACAGGTACAAGTTGTCAATGATGTTTGTGATCATAATGTGTATGTATATAAAATGTACCAGTAAGATCAATTTAAAAAAAGTAAAAGTTGACTTCAAGTGGGATTTGACTCCCTTGACTGCTTCTCATAGTTCAGTGAGCTGTCTAAGCCTGGCCATAAGTGAAGTAGTTTTCTGTGCTGGGAGTGGCCGTAACACATAGGGTTGACTCTGGGAGGAAAGGGGCCTATTGACAAATGATATATTCCTCTGTGGTCTCAGTACCTGGGTTTACTTCGGGCAGCCAGTCAAGGGATGGACGCTGATGAGTGAAGAATTTCTCTTCTCTCTGTTCACTCACCTCCCTCAGCCACAAGTTTTGTCCCATGGTGCTCCCAACCAGACATGCTTTAGCTCCAGTCTTGCTGGCCCACCCCTCCCTTCGATCTCTTCTGTGAGACCAAGTCCTGAATACTCTGTACAGCACCGTTCTGAATGACCAGAGTTACTCAACAAAAGTCAGGCAGCCAGTAAGTTAGACCATCTCAAGAGTGCTAGGAGCAAAACGGTGAAAGAAGACTTACTCAAGTGGAAGATACAAGTCCAATATGTTTCGATTTGATTTGGCTAAGAGTATAGTATTTAATTATCCAGGCATCCATATTTATAGGCATAAAGTCATTTTTGTGGTGGC